>JAMPIV010015592.1:0-122621 GCA_024509875.1 Oreohelix idahoensis
ATTGTTTACTATCATCATCTCTGCATGTTGTTTGTAAGTTTTTATGGACACTAATGGAATGTTTATATCACTATTCCCCAGTCTCTTTTATAATATAATGTTAGTTGAGCGACCAGGTGCCGAAACATGCACCTAACTTGGTAATATGCTGTAGGAATCTTCCCGCACTTCGCTGAACGACAACCTTCAGCTCCCACTTCTTCAAGAATGATGGTGGTTTACAGTTGTCTCCGAAAAAGGCAAGACTGTGGCATGAATATATCGGCCCACTGTAGTCTGGCACCAGTTATTGACAGCAACCAAATACCTCTGAAATCAGAAGGAGATGCCTCCTTCGTAATCAACAGTCTACACTAATACTCAACAACCAGGACAGGCACATTACAAACAAACATGCAATATCAGCTCTTTACGACAATCCCTTTCACCAGTTTCTTTTGATGTGACCAGGTATACCAGTACTCCTCTCCCCTAATAGTTACAACGCCTCTGCAATTCCAGCAATAATCTGTTTTCCATACCATAGGATAGGTATTATGCTCCTGATGATAATCCTATATAATTTAGTTGGTCTACACCTCTCTGATAGTCTTTCATATGCTGGATCAATCTCTAGACTCTGTTTTGAGTCTGCCATAGACTCACTTACTTATAATCGTATGTTAGTATCCCACATTCAAATTGTATTTTAAATAAAATATTAAGAAAATCAATCTTACCACAGATGTAAGGAAATAACACAAGTAAAACGATGATTAGGCAATAGAATCTGGCACATTTTCGATCTGCCTTTGTCAAGGCTTTTCCTTTATTAGAAAATTCTTAGCCTGTTCTCAACGTACTTGATTTTCACAGAATTTATTTTCAAAAATGGCAGTGAACCGACGCTTCTACTTGACCATATCTAACGTTCTAACCAATCAGGCCATGTTTACATGAGCCTTTGAAAAAAAACTATCCATCCTATACGTTTCCATTAACAACAATATTTGTATTTCCAGGTCACCCAATAATGTTTCGCCTTACATTTTACTACAGCCAATCAAATCGTATCTAACTTGTTGGCCTCATTTCCCCCAAAACAGTGTTTTCCAAACATGCCATAAAAAAAAATTAAGCAGATATGATCTTGTGCTGTCAGTCAACTCCACTATAGTATTTTGGCTATAATTTGTTAATTAATGGACTATTTGCGAAACACATAACATATTCTTTGTCAGCAAGTCCTAAGGTACCCGAATATATAAGTTTAATGGGGCTAAGTGGCTTCGTTCAAAATATGTATTTTTCTATGATAGTCGTGTATTTGCTGTTACCACCGTTCACTTCCATACTAGGGGATGTCTTCTGTACTTACGATAGAATTTCGACATTCCTAATAAGAGCTAAAGTCGTTTTAGTGACACGTGTCGTCTACATGTTCTAACTTTTTCATCGTATTTTGGGGGAACCCCTAAGGCAAGGCTTGCCACTTGCTATGGTTGGCTTTTAGTTTCAGATCAATGCGAAACGTATTTGCATTTTCATCTCCTTGCCCCTCCTCGTTCTACAATGCATTTTAAGCAGATGTTTTCTTAGAACTAGGAAAAGTGGTGTGTCAAGGACGAATTTGAAAAATTGGGTACCGTTTTGTTCGGCTATTCGTTAGCAAATAATAATCTGAAGGCGTAGGCGATACCAACAGTTCTAGCAAAAAATTCTTTTATACTTTCTTATTTTGCCTTTATGCCCTATATTGTTATATACTAATTTAGATATTGTATTTAGAAGTCACTACACATCTCCCCCCTTTAGAACAGACGATCATATGTCAGTTCCTTCTTCTAAATACACATAGATGAATTTACTATCTATGCCTGGTGACTACTCTGATGTTCGTCATACGGATGTCTGCTTAAAAAATCAGCTCCCACATTAGTTTTTTTCTGGACTGTACTCTATGGTAAACTGGAATGGCTGTAGGAGCAAAGACCATCGTAATAATCTAGCATTTTCATGCCTTGCTTGTGACAGACACACGAGTGGTTTATGATCTGTCTGGATCTTAAATGATTTTCCATAAAGATAAATCTGGAACATTTTTATAGCCCATATGACTGCCAGACATTCTTTTTCCTTGTTGAATATTTTTGTTCTGCTGTGTTCAACTTACGGCTAGCATAAGCTACTGGGGTTAATTCCCCATCAAGTGAATTTGACCGTTGTAATAGAGCTGCACCCAAACCGATATTACTAGCATCCGTTCTCAGAATGAATTCTTGACTTAAGTCAGGTAATTTCAAAATAGGCCTGCTTGTGAGCTTTTCTTTCAATTCTTGGTATGCTAATTCACATTGCGCTGTCCAAATAATTCTATCAGGATTTCCTTTGCGCGTTAAATCAGTCAATGGAGCACATATGGATTTAAAGTTTTTTATATACTTTGGTAAAAACCACATAATGAGACAAAAGATCGCACATCTTTTTTTGTTTGTGGTCTTGGTGCTTTTTTTAACTTCTCCAGGTTCTTGGGGTCAGGGGTCATGTTTCCCTGATGTACTGTGTGGCCCAAGAATTCCAGCTCTTTACATCCAACACAGCATTTCGTTGGTCTAGCTGTCAAATTGGTCTCTCTCAGTCGATCAAACAACATATTCAGAGAGTTAATGTGTTCCTCAAATGTTTCTGTTGCTATGAGAATATCATCCATGAAGTTGGTGATGCATGGATTCTTCAGGGGATCCAGTAACTTTCTCATCATCCTCGAAAACACACTCGGTGCATTTTTCAGCCCGAATGGCAACATATTAAATTCATAATGTCCTTCCGAGGTGCTGAAGGCTAAATAAGGTTTGACTTCCGGCTTTACTGGAATCTGATAGTAGCCTTTGCTCAGATCCACTTTAGAGAAATATTTAGCTCTATTCAGCCTGGCAAACAGCTGATTTGTATCAGGTAATGGATCCACCTGACCTTCTGTGACAGCATTCAGTTTCCTGTAATCTATACACAGCCTGTGTTCTCCAGAGGGTTTTCTTAACAGAACCACACTGGAACTGTAGGGAGATTCACTGTGCGAGATAATCCCTTCTCTCAACAGATAATCTATCTCCTCCCTTAAAGCTTTTTCCTTAGCGAACGGAATCGAATAGGCTTTCATACAGATTGGTGTTGGGTCTATGAGTTTCATATCATACTCCAATAAATTTGTATGCCCCGGACGGTCCGTTAACACATCTGTATGATTATTCAGAACCTGTTGAACCCTCTCCCTCTGAATTTCCGTTAAGTGTGTGCTGATTTTTACCTGTGCAGCGGTTTCACAGGGATGTAAAGCATATTCATGAGAAGTGAGTGGTTCCTTTTTCATCTCCATTGCAACAGACAAGGTCAGTAGGTGTGTCTCTTCCTGGTTTTCTCTGTCCAGATATTTCTTCAGGAGATTCACATGATAGATTTTCTCTTTCTCTTTCTTATCTATCTTATAATTTGTTCTAGACACCTTCTCTAGAACTGTATATGGACTTTGCCATCCAATTTGCAATTTATTCTGGCTGCCGGGCAGTAGAAGGAGCACCTTCTCTCCCACAGCTAATTCTCGATCCTTCGCTTTCTTATTGTAATAGGCAGCATGCTTTTTCCTGGCTTCTCTCAAATTTTCATTGGCAAGTTTCCAGCCAGTTTTAAGACGAGTGGTCAGCTCGTTCACATATTGATATGATGAGGTAATATTTTCTTCTGCCTTTTCATCGGTCCAGGTCCTTAACAATCTACATATGGACTTGTAAATTTGTTGACCTGTTTTTTAGGCACCGGTATGGTCTTTTCCATTGGAAGCATTATAGTGATGATTTTTCTTCCTAGAATCATCATTCACAAATCGACCGCTACCAATTTTTTTCTTGGGGTTTTCATCCCACTTTAAATTCCTTGTGAGAGATCTTCTCTCTCTTTTATCTTCCTTCAGTTTACATAAGTCCGACTGAGGGATTTTCGGTTTATTCTGGGGTAAGACATCTCTTTGTACTCGCTGCATAGTGTCCATAGTAAAACACTCGATCGAAGACTGTCTGTGAAACGGGGGTTCCCATTCCCCTCTGTCCACTTTATTATAATTATTTGTCTTTCCAGGCCTAAGTTTGCCCCGTGGCGTGTCTAGGTCCTGATTCATTTTTCCACGTGTGGGTGTTCCCTCTTTATTTTCTGGCCCAGGTTTTCCATAATGCTTCTCTCGCATTTGGTTATTATTTTTCCACCCTGTGGAATTTTTCTTATTGCACTGGTCGCAGTCCTCGACAAATTTTCTTATGTCTTCAACCACTCCTGGCCAGTAATAAGACATAGATGTCCTTGAACAGGTGCGACCCATCCTCAGGTGTCCACCGTCTTGAACATGTGTTTGTCTCATAACTCGTTCCCTATATTTTGAGGGCACTACCAACTGTGCACACTCGTATGATCCTGCTTTATCCGTCCTGTAAAGCACTCCATCATCCAAATAGAATTCTCCTTTTCTAGGAGGGGTATGGAGTTTTTGGAGTTTGTCAAAACACGGCTTCAGTGATCTATCTTTAACCTGTGCCTTCCTACACTCGTTATGAGACATAATTTTTGGTGGTTCCTCCTCTTGTTTAGGAGTCGACCTGACCTGAAGCGTGGCCATATATACAGGTTTCCTTCTACAATTTTCGGTGTTATGGTTGTCCATCCTACACCGGCTACAATATAATTTACTTTGATGAAAAGGTTTTCTTTCATCATATTTCCTTTCATTGAATTGTGAGGTTTTATTGTTATAGTCATTGCGTGGCCTATCAAAATATTGCTTACCTTTGTTCTGGTCTCTATGGTCAAACTTATTAAAGTTTTGAGGTGCCTTAAAATTGTCTACCTGTTTCTTTTTATTACCAACTACCTCTGCCTGGGCTGCCTGATACCTTTCAGCGACATTGAGTAACTCACCCAGCCTCTCTGCACCTTGTTCCATGAGAAACTTTCTCAGGTCTGGAACCATGGACTCTCTTAGCTGCTCAATAAGGATCATCTCCTTAAGATCTTGGGTTTTCCCCAGAGCAGTCCATTTCTCCAAGTAGGTCTCTAACCATGCAGAGAACTGGTGATAAGTCTCACCTGACAGTAGTTTGGCATTCCTAAATTTTTTTTCTATAAAATTCTCCGTTCTTTTCGTATCTTAATAAAAGAGCCTGCTTTAGCATATCATAATTGTCTTGGTCATCTCTGCTCATCTTGGCAAAAACTTCATAAGCCATTCCTCTAAGCCCTTGTGATAACTTGAGGCTCCACCTCTTTCTCTCTCTCTCTAACCCATATGTAGTAGCTAAAAGTTCAAATCTACTTAAGTACCCTTTGATGTCATCTTCTTTCTCAACAAAATGATCTACATGAAAACCCATAGCTGAGGTTGAGGCTCCCTGACTAGCAGTGGCATCTGAGGCAAAGGGGCTGACACCATTTTCAGGAGCATGGCCTTGAAATTCTAACTCCCTTAGTCGTATCTCATGCTCCCTCTGTAATCTCTTCTCCTCCTTTTCTGCTTCCCTTTCAGCAGCCTGTCTCTTTTCTTCTCTTTCAGCAGCCTGTCTCTTTTCTTCTCTTTCAGCAGCCTGTCTCTTTTCCTCTGCTTCCCTTTCAGCCTTTTTTCTTCTAATTGGAGCCTTTTTATCTCTGCCTCCCTATCTGCCTCCAATGCCCTAGCCTCCTTGTCAGCCTCAATCTGCAACCTCTTAATTTCTTTGTCAGCCTCAATTTGTAACTGTAATTTTCTTTCTTCTGCTAACTTCCTATCTTCCCTTTCAATATACTTGTCACATTCTGAAGTTACATATTGGATCAAAGCCTGACCCTCCATGTTCATTTCCTTAGCAGTCAGCACAGCAGCAGATCGAAACTTTGCCAGATCAGCCATTTGTACTATGCAACCTTTAAAATTTCTAACTATACAAATCTCTAATTATGGCTAAAAATTTCTAATGATACCAAGAACAACCTCAGGCAGTGATAGCTCAACTACTATTCAATTTCTCCAAAAGGAGTGCTTTTAGTTTTATACTATCTGAGATTCCTAATATACTTGATAATATTTTAAGAATTTAAAATCCCAGAATCAAACTACCCAATATAGCTGGTGTTATAAGAAATTCAATCCCGAAAAGCGAGACCCCAATATAAGTGATAGGTTAAAATCCCGAACCAGGAGACCCCAATATATGTGGTGGATTTGATGTTATGAATTGTTGTAGGTATTATTATATTTGTATTACATGAGATTAGCTATGAAGGTCCCTGAATATACCCAATAATATTGTGAACTTTTCAGGGTACCTTTCCACTACCACCTTTTTATCTCATTCAAAATGCATTTATATTAGTATATTAAATGACTTCGTGTTGTGTCTAGGGTTATGAATGTAGAGTGTGATGCACAATAATCAACAAACATACAAACAAATAGTTTATTATTCACAACAGCACACAGTACTACCACAATAACATACAAACGACACTCTAAAAGGCTATCTCATTTAAGACTGTGGTTGAATTTTGTGTAAATAAGATTTTTACAGTTTTATTATCCTGATTCAAATTTATTTGTAATCAGGACTGACAATTTAAAAGTGAAATCAAAATAATCATTTACATCAGTCAAATAGCACAATAGATCCTTTGTCCATATATATAAAATATTTTTCTAATATACGTCTGTAGTGTTCTCCTACTTTAAGGTAATACTGGTAGTACTACTAGGATGTTTTTTTAAATCATGTCCTTTTGGAAATGTTTGTTTCTATTTTGTCACTTGTGGAACTATTAAATATTTGTCCCAGTTTTATTCACTGTCATTAGATAGTTCTTTTAAAGTTCTGTCGTTGAGCTTTCAGGTGCCGAACGAGAACTTAACTTGGCAGTAGAATATAGGTTGAACCTTTCCTCTGCTCGCTTGACAATATGTTCCCTGTTTGATAGGCAATGGCCACTAGCATGGTGTTACGTACATTTATTACCTACGGGGGTAGTCTTCGGTCCTGCCAAATGTACGCACCAGTTTTATATAGTTATATTATTTGTGCGTTCGATTGATTCACGCACTGACGTGCACAATGCTGTGTGAGTTGCTTTGGACGCAGGTGTAACCTAGTTGAGTAGATTGTGACGTCATGATAGGGGCAGCTCGGACGACATTTATGTCCGCAGTGTTATTCTTTGATTCCTGGCAAATTTGAAGATGCCATCAGTTGTATTCGTATCTATTGGTCTTCATGGCGAAGCCAATAGTGGAAGAATGAAGTAAGTGTCGCCCCATTTCTTATGGCAAGTTTAATTATGTAAATTAAAATATCAGGCCGCTCCTATTAATGGTCTAGCGGGAATTCATCGGAGATGACATTCCTAGAATTGGACACACGGAGTCGTTAGCCTTTGGAATCTTTTGTAGAGGGAGAATCCATATGTGGAATCAAGTTAATGAATATATATATATGCTTCACATGTTTAATATGCCGTTTTACCTATGCCAAAGTCGTGGTATGGATATCGAGAGGTTAGCCAAGATGAAACACTAACCTGGTTGTATTGTTATATCTGCCTTTGTTTGGATTGGATATGCTATCTAAGAATTTTATGAAGAAAGTCTGGGATGCTTACAAGTATGATATAAATTATTGCTCCGTGAGAATGAATCCGTTTGCCTTAATAAACGTCCTTGGGAGAAGGTCAACGGACTTTAATACCATGTCTGTTATATGGTAATGGAAGTGATCCTTAGTCACTGGAATATAAGAGAACTTAACTGTTAGAGAATCTACAACAACTATTAACAGTGATATTAACATTTGACGTATGATCTTCGCATCTGTAACTATGATTGTATTGTTCCACTTCGTTGGTGTCACGTCAATAAAATATATGTACTGTAATCACCGACTTGTGTGCTGCCAATACTTGCCCAGTTCACCCAATGCAACGATACTTGTTGGAATTTTCGTTTGAAGAACTTTGTTGACATTCATTCCGTTTTAACCATTCGCGTTTCAATTTACCTCTTCACTGAACTCAATGATAAAATGGAGTCAACAATAAATGGTGTTCCAGTGTGGTCTGGAAATATCTAACTTCCAAGGAACGTACCCATCCAAATTATCGTTTGAAAAGAAGAATTTTTACTTTCAAGGCGACATCATCTCAATTTGGATCCTAGCGTGATATGAATCAGATTCAACTTACGTTTACCAAGGTCAAGGTCTTCAATCAACCTCCACATCAAGTTTCACAGTGACTGATTACTTGGAGATCATCTCTTCATCATTATTGCGTGCGAGCTGTAATCTAGAGAAGCAGAACGAAGTATTTTATCTGTAGACGTACATCCACGGAGACGAGGCACATTGATTTTTTACCTGCACGCGAGATGAGTATAACGTGTTTCCGTTGTACACTTTATTACGCTTAGTTGTGCCTTCCGTGTTATGTCCACATTCATATTTTTCGTGTTCAGTGTTATATGTTGTGTATTCTTCGTGGGAGGTAGGGAGGTTGATCTGACGAACGAGATCCATCTCGAAGCCAATTCGGGCTCTTCGTCAGACGTTCTGTAGGGCTCGTCTTGTAAGTTTCAATTGAGCGATAGTTCCGGTACAAGGCTAGAAACCTTGCCGAAGTTCCGATCGCTAGTTGCTTCTTATAATATTATCTATTTAGCTGTTTCGTCACGTTTAATCGTTGTTTTTGGTAGCTATTTTTATTCATAATTTAGTTTTATGATGAATTTTGTTTGTATTTTGCGTCCATCTCACCTTTCCTGTCGTTTAGTTTTTTACAAAACCTATGTTTTTACACTGTGTTGTCAATTGTACTGTTAATTATCTGATCGTAGTTATCGTCGTATATTTTTACGATATTCTATTTTAGTTATACATTTTTATTTTTTTGATTTCTACGATTGTGTTCTACCGTCCAGTTTATCATGTCTTGTCGGTTATGTTTCTATTGTCTTTCTCGTTGTTCATTTCATGACATTTGATTACATAAATTTATTGATTAATAACATATTTAATAATTATATGATAACATTATACCGTTCTAAGGACAGGAACGAAGACCACGAGTTGTAGTAACAATTTTAAGTAGTATTATTACATAATAAAATTGAATAATGGCTACCTTAGACTATTTCATTAAGCAAGCAAAAGCTCTTCAGATGGCTCCTGAGGAAGCAAAAGCATTTGCACTTGCAGAATATAAGAAAGCTCAAGAAATAGAAGCTGATCAGAGAAGGTTAGAAACTTTACGTTTGGAAAATTTGAAATTTGAGGCAGATCAAAAAAGGATTGAGGCGGAGGAGAATGAGAAAAAAATGAGATTAGCCGCTGAATTAGAAGAGAAACGATTTCAGCGAGAGGCAGAACAGAAGCAAAGGGAGGCTGAAGAAAGACTTAAAATTGAATAAAAGGAAATGGAAGACAGAAGATTAATAGCTCAACAAGCCGCTGAATTAGAAGAGAAACGATTGCAGCGAGAGGCAGAACAGAAACAAAAAGAAATGGAAGTTAAACAAAAAGAAATGGAAGAAAAAAGATTAATAGCTGAAAAAGAAATGGAAGTTAAACAAAAAGAAATGCAAGAAAGAAGATTAATAGCTGAACAAAACACAAAACGACTTCAGCTTGAGATGGAAGAGAATGAAAGAAAACGACAGCATGAACTGAAATTAGCAGAGTCAGAATATGAAAGACTTAGGTTAACTCAGGAAGCTAATTCTCAGAGAACTTTTGAAAGCCAAACTTCATCCAGACATGATAATTTTAAGGAAATTCACCTTAAATTACCAAAATTTAATCCCCCGTCTGATGACGTGATATTCTTCCTAGATAGGTTTGAGGCCACTTGTGTGTCTTATAACGTGGATAAAGCTCTATACTGTACATATTTATCCAGATTACTCACAGGGGACGCATTAGCAGTTTATCATACCACCAGCATTGGTGAGAAAAATGACTATAATGCTCTTAGAGCGGCACTTCTGCAAAAATTCCAAATGACAGAAGACCAATATCGATCAAAATTTCATACATTACTACCCCAATCTAGCAGAAATTTCAATGATTTTCTGTCACAAATACGACTAACACTAGAAAGATGGATTGAATTATCCAAAATTGAAAAGTCGTATGAAGGTCTCTTCGATTTACTGATGCGCGATAAGGTACTTTCGTCTGTAAATCCTACATTTCTCGCATTTTTACACGAACGGAAACCTTTATCTATGAAAGACCTGGAACAGCATGCAAAAAATTTTTGCACTGCTCACCCAAACATGGATCTAAGTAATGCACAGATTAAGAATGAATTGCCTGTTGCTTTTGCAGCACAACAAAACAATTTTTCACGCAATCGTTCTTTTAGTGCTGACAGATATGTCAATAAGGGAAATAATGACAATTTTAACAATGGTAATTTTTTACAAAGGGAAGCAATTTCAACAATCTGCTCCATTTAATGTTTCTTGGAACCAGGCTCACAGATCGCGAGATTTTGGTAACAATAATTTTAAAAATAATCAAGGACATTATAATAAACAAAACTGGAGATCAAGATCTCAGGGTCCGCAAAACAAACAATTTTTTGGAAATAAACCATTTTACCAACATCATAACGATAATTATACAAATTATCGGACTAATCCAAATTTTAACTCTAGCAGAAACTACAATTATGGCAATTTTAATGACAAAAATCAAAATCGATCGCGTCGACGAGATAGATCGTTGAGTAATACGAATAGACATTCTAATGTCGCTTTTAGTGATACACAGGCTAACATTGAACAGGGTAAAGGAGCTGAAACTCATAATGCTATGTGTTGTTCTCTTGATTGTACCCAAGTCAAAGATTGTTCAGAATGCTCTACTCTTTTCCAGCCCAGGGCGATCACGACGCTGCGTTGCGGACATACCTTGCCTAGTCTACCTGCAGTCTGTACGGCCACTGCTGCTTCAGTACACCAGGGACAGGGCTCTCTTAAGTTTAACAAGGGATTTGTCAACAATATTTCATGCTCTCTCCTATTTGACTCTGGTTGCAGTACAGTCGGCGTCCGGACTTCGCTGATCAACCCAAGTTGTGCCACGGGCCGGGTTGTCAAATGTGTAACGTTTGGTGGCACAATTGAAACATTTGCCACTGCTATTATTGATCTTAATACTCCATTTTTTTCAGGAAAGATTCAAGCTTGTCTCCTTCCGAATCCAATTTGTGATTTGATACTTGGTCGCATACATGGTATTAAAGAGTGTACACCACAGCAAATTGCTGAATGGGAAGAGCGACATATTCAAACTGCAAATGCAGTAGTGACTAGAGCGCAAGCTACTAATATGTCGCATGATACACCTATGGAACCTACAGTTCATACCACTTGTGATGATGATGCTCCTATTTCACGGGAGTTGTTTGCAACATTGCAAAAGAATGATGATTCATTAAAAAAAATTTTTCAGTATGTGAACAAAAATAATACCAGCAACAAACTTGCAAAATCTAGACATGATTTTATACTTAAAAATGGGATTTTGGTTAGAGTAATACGAGAAAAGGATTCATCCTTATGTTCTCAGATTATAGTCCCATCCTGTATGAGATCTCGTATATTACGACATGCGCATGACTCGCAATGTGCGGGCCATATGGGTTTTTCGCGTACCAAATCCAGAGTGCTTTCGGCATTCTACTGGCCAGGCGTACATAAGGACATCACTCTCTATTGTCGGTCTTGTTTGATATGTCAAGAAGTTAAGGTACGGGGTCCATTTCATGCGGCTCCTATTCAAGCTGCGGACATCCCGATTAGACCATTTGATAAAATGGCTATAGACATTATTGGTCCTATGCTACCATCTGCTAGAGGGCATACGCATATTCTTACGTGCATTGATATGTGCACTCGCTGGCCTGAAGCCATCCCTCTCAAGAACACTTCATCTGCCAGTGTAGCAGAGGCATTGATGTTAATCTTCTCACGCATTGGTTTTCCACGGAAAATCTTGTCGGATCATGGGGTTCAGTTCATTTCTGAATCCATGTCTCAAGTTATGAAGACATTAGGTATAGACAGATCTCTAAGTTCTATTTATCATCCGATGTCAAATGGGTTAATTGAGCGTCTAAATAGGACACTCAAGCAGTTGTTGGGTAAGATAACTCAAGACCACCCACAAGACTGGGATCGGGTCCTACCCGCTTGTCTCTTTGCGTATCGCGAAGTACAAAATCAAGCAACGGGGTTTTCTCCATTTCAACTTGTTTTCGGCATGCAACCACGCGGTCCGATGTCGTTAATCCACGACTTATTGGTTGACGAGAATATTGAAGAGGAAACTCAATCCTCTTATGAGTATGTGATCTCTCTGAGAAAGAGAATCATAGATGCTTGTAGACTAGCTACTGCATCATCCGAACAAGCCAAAGAAAAAGCTCGTCTATTTGCAAACAAGTATAGACGTCTTCGCCAGCTCATACCTGGTGATGAAGCTTTTGTATTACTCCCTGCGCATAACAATCGTCTTTTAATTACCTGGAGAGGTCCTTTCAGGATCATCTCAAGAATATCCGATGTCGACTACATCGTTGATGTTAATGGTAAACATAAAACCTTCCACATTAATATGTTGAAGGAGTATTACTCACGTCCTGATTATCTACAATCAGTGTTCCAAGCAACTGACGATCCTACACCTCCTATTCAACACTATTCTAGTTTGTCAGTCATCCAAGAAGAGGAATCTTCTTTCGATGATGTACAACTACCAATACCAGTTGTACCACTCCATTCCACTGAGAAATGGAATGATGTTACTATCTCATCTACTCTTACTGATGATCAACGTCAGCAAGTCTCTAATATTCTACACACGTATGAGGATGTCCTCACTGACATCCCAGGTCATACGTCAGTCATCCAACATGACATTATTCTGACTGACGATACACCGATTCGAGTTCGCCCATATCCTATTCCTTTACACTTTCGTGATAAGGTTGATAAGGAATTGGATGAGATGCTTCAATTAAATATAATTGAACCATCTTCATCACCATATTCTTCTTCTATGGTAATCATTAGGAAGAAGGACAACAATATACGTCTTTGCGTAGATTACAGGAAATTAAACAAAGTTACAAAATTCGATGCGGAACCATTACCTCTTTTAGACGACTTATTAGAGAAATTATCTCATGCCACATTCTTTTCGAAATTTGACCTTTCAAAGGGTTATTGGCAAGTGCCATTAACCCCTAAAGCAAAGCCATTCACCGCTTTCTCGACGCCACGGGGTCTTTTTCAATGGAATTTTATGCCATTCGGTCTAATGAATGCGCCAGCTACCTTTGTACGCATGATGCGCCGCATATTGTCTCATCGTCCCGATGTCATTACTTATATAGATGACATCTGTCTTTTCAGTGACTCTTGGGATGAACATATTCAGGGTTTAAAATCTTTACTTTCTACCTTACGGGATTATAACTTAACAGCGAAACCTTCAAAGGCTTTTGTCGGTTTTCATGACATCTCATTTCTTGGTCACCGTATAGGTCGCGGTTTAATGTATACAGAAGACAGTAACGTCTCTAAAATTTTAAACATCTCAGCACCTAAGACAAAAAAAACAAGTGAGGTCGCTCTTAGGACTAATACAGTTCTATTCTAAATTCATCCCTCATTTGTCTACTATAACTGCACCTCTTTCTTCGTTACTGAAGAAAGGCACACCTAATGTAATAAAGTGGTCGCAGGATCATCAAACGGCTTTAGATTATATAAAACAATTTTTTTCAAATAAGCCTTTTTTAAGGTTGCCTAACAAAGATCTCACCTTTGTTCTTCGCAGTGATGCTTCTTCCTACGCTATCGCGGCAGTTTTGATGCAGGAATACGGAGGCACCTTATTTCCGGTATGTACGTATCCAGAAAGCTTACGACGAGCGAGATGAAGTATTCCGTTCTAGATAAAGAGCTCCTCGCTCTTGTCTGGTCAATCACAAAACTGGATCGTTATCTCCTCGGATCACACTTTGTGGTGGAATCCGACCAGAAAGCTCTTACAGCACTGAACACAGGGAACGTGAAGTCATCAAAGTCAGCGCGTTACGCTATTGCGCTTCAACCGTTCCATTTTGAGATACGAGCTATTCCTGGAGTACAGAATGTGTTTGCAGACTGTCTTTCAAGATGCCCTAGTGAACACGTCGAAATTAAACCACTTCCAGATGGTGAAACGTCCTCACAGAAACATGAATAACTTTGTACATGGTCACTGATTATACATCTGTGGAGACTATGTGTAGTTCTGCAGTATTCGTATATATATAACTTTCAGAATATACTTACGTATGGATTATAACATTATTTCTTGTGAAGTAACGTTTTGTTAGAACGGGAACAGTGATATTAAAGTAACATTTTTTTTTAGTATGGAAACATTGGTAAGAGTGACAAATAGACATTCACTATTGTTATGGAACAGATTACACTACATATCGTGTTCGTAAACTTATTTCAGGCATGGTACATTTAGAACATATTCTTGTCGATTTAACTAGTTCTAAAAGAATATTAACAATGAGTGAAATTGAAATCACTTAGAATAAATTAGTAATTAGTTATTTGTTCATAAATTAAGTACTACTAATTAGTATAATTCAATTTAATCAATTTGATTGATTATAAATCACACATCTACTAACTTTATTAGTGTTTCGCAATACGTGTATTCACGTATCCCACTACATGATATCTCACTTTTAGATAACTAGTCAAACTTACTAGTGTTAGGAAATAGTAAGTGCGTTGCTTCTTAAAGTGTTTAATTATGCTTTGTTTCATTTTGCATGTTGTATTTTAAAATTTTCTGTTTTATTGATTCTTTTATCATTGATCATCATCAGTGTTGCTGTTCATTTTCATTTTTGAAATCATATGTTTCAAATTTCTTTTAAAACATTTTTGTTGAATTTTATTATCATCTTTTTTTATGGTTTATTTCATTTTCATTTTCAACTTCTTTTTACTTCGAATATTACCACATCGTTCCAAAGTAGGTCGATGGTGGATGTGTGCTTTAATGCATACTATCATTTAGTTATATTGTTTTCATTTAATATTCTTTTCTTAATATGATATAATTTTATGCATGTCATAAATCTTGTTGTAGTTTTGACTCACCTCTCTCGAGTAATTAGTTCGAAAAAAATTAATAGAATTAATTTTTTTAAGGGGAGGTAATAAGGGAGCTGTTACGTACATTTATTACCTACGGGGGTAGTCTTCGGTCCTGCCAAATGTACGCACCAGTTTTATATAGTTATATTATTTGTGCGTTCGATTGATTCACGCACTGACGTGCACAATGCTGTGTGAGTTGCTTTGGACGCACGTGTAACCTAGTTGAGTAGATTGTGACGTCATGATAGGGGCAGCTCGGACGACATTTATGTCCGCAGTGTTATTCTTTGATTCCTGGCAAATTTGAAGAAGCCATCAGTTGTATTCGTATCTATTGGTCTTCATGGCGAAGCCAATAGTGGAAGTATGAAGTAAGTGTCGCCCCATTTCTTATGGCAAGTTTAATTATGTAAATTAAAGTATCAGGCCGCTCCTATTAATGGTCTAGCGGGAATTCATCGGAGATGACATTCCTAGAATTGGACACACGGAGTCGATAGCCTTTGGAATCTTTTGTAGAGGGAGAATCCATATGTGGAATCAAGTTAATGAATATATATATATGCTTCACATGTTTAATATGCCGTTTTACCTATGCCAAAGTCGTGGTATGGATACCGAGAGGTTAGCCAAGATGAAACACTAACCTGGTTGTATTGTTATATCTGCCTTTGTTTGGATTGGATATGCTATCTAAGAATTTTATGAAGAAAGTCTGGGATGCTTACAAGTATGATATAAATTATTGCTCCGTGAGAATGAATCCGTTTGCCTTAATAAACGTCCTTGGGAGAAGGTCAACGGACGTTAATACCATGTCTGTTATATGGTAATGGAAGTGATCCTTAGTCACTGGAATATAAGAGAACTTAACTGTTAGAGAATCTACAACAACTATTAACAGTGATATTAACATTTGACGTATGATCTTCGCATCTGTAACTATGATTGTCTTGTTCCACTTCGTTGGTGTCACGTCAATAAAATATATGTACTGTAATCACCGACTTGTGTGCTGCCAATACTTGCCCAGTTCACCCAATGCAACGATACTTGTTGGAATTTTCGTTTGAAGAACTTTGTTGACATTCATTCCGTTTTAACCATTCGCGTTTCAATTTACCTCTTCACTGAACTCAATGATAAAATGGAGTCAACACATGGGCTCGCAGTAAACAGGCAGAGTCCTGAATCAATCAATTTTCAAGCGTTTGGTACCACATTAACGTCAGTACCCAGGACCTCTGAAATGTGAAGGTATGCATCCTTCGTAATATCTAGCATACACTAATAGTCCACAGTTAAGGACATGTACATTACAAACAAACAAAAGGATCATATCCTTATACAAACCTATGCCACCATTTTCTTTTGATGTGACAATGTACACCAGTATTCCTTTCCCTAATAGTTACAACGCCACTGCAATTCCAGCTGTAATCTCTTCCATATAATAGGATAGGTGTTATGCTCCTTTATGATAATCATACATATTCTTGTATTTTACACCTCTCTGACAATCTATCACATGGTGGATCAATCTTTAGGCTTTGCCTCATGTTCGCTATAGACCCACTCATGCCCAGACATATATTATTATTTCACATTCAATTTTTACATAAAATACAGGTTAATAAATGTCAATCTTACCACAATTTTCAATGAAATATACACAGAGACGATGACTGACACAGTTTCGATCTGTTTTATTGCCCAGGCTGCTTAGAACTTGTATTTTAAAGCACAGCCTGCTCTCATCTATCACTGTTGAAAATTTTCTTAGAAATGGCGTCCTCCACAACGCTTATTCTGACAATATCGATTCAGTTAGCCAAACGCTATTAATATCACAAGGGTAAACAGTCTTTTTCAAAAAATATCATTCAAACTTTTCCTACGTTACTAGGTTATTTATGTTTATTCAAAGGTCAGCCAATAATATTTAGTCTCACTTCAAATGCCACCCAATCAGATTCACTGTACTATCCTAGCCTATCTGTCACCTACTTTTTCCCCAAAAAATATGCGATCCAATCTAAGCAGATATGACTTGACCTGACAGTATCTCTGATCTCTATGTATTGTCTTATCAATATTTAATTAGTTAAGGGACTATTTATATAACTAATAACATATTCTTGGTCAGCAAGTCTTCAGGTACACGAATATACAATTTTTAAGGGGTTATGTGGTAATTCTATCTTTTTTTCTATGTTGGTTGTTTATTTTTAAACTACCTCCTGTTCACTTCTTTTCTCATGTACTTACGAGATAATTACGAGAACTTAGGTCATTCATAATAAGAGCTTAACATGTTTACATGACCGAGGTGTCCACAATTCTAACTTTTTCATTGTATTTGGGGAAACCCCTAAGGCAAGGCTTTCCCCTGTGCTATGGTTGCTTTTAGTTTAAAATCAATGCGAAACGAATTAGCATTTCATCTATCCTTGCCCCTCCTCGTTCCACAATGCATTTTAGGCAAATATTTTCTTAGAACTAGGAAAAGTGGTTGTTTATGTCAAGGACGAATTTGAAAAATTGGGTACCGTTTTGTTCGGCTATTCGTTAGCAAATAATAATCTGAAGGAGTAGGCGATACCAACCGTTCTAGCAGAAAATTCTTTTGTACTTTCTTATCTTTGCCTTTATGCCCTATATTGTTATATACTAATTTAGATATTGTATTTAGAAGTCACTACACTCCTGATTGACATTTTATGCTGAAATTTCATATTTAGTGCGCGAGTTGAATCGTCTGGCATGAGTATAAACCACAGTTGCCTCATAGAAAGAGAAGACAATAATAAGCCATCAATTTTAATTTGATTATATTTGTAAAGTAGTGTCTATTTTTATCTGAGAAGGTGTTAACTGTAGAAGGCTGACATTGGCCTGCACGGCGCATGCTTCAACCGAATTAAAAAAGATAAGTTTGTGAAATCGAGGTCCAATATTTTTCTATTAGGTCTTGATGGAACGAACACAGTGGTTGACGTAATAAGGGGTTGAAACACTTGAATGACAGAGGCACAATTTCTGATGATCAGATTGCCTCCTGCTGTATCGCTCTGTATGGTTTCCTATCATCATATGTTTATCTCTTCCTACCTCAACTCTGTCATTCTCTTTAGTGTTTTCATTCAGCCTTTCAGTCTACGGATTCAAAAATGTACTGCGTCGCGTTTTATGTCCCAAGTATTTTGTTTGTTTGGTTTAGTTTGTGTCTTTGATTATTTCTTTCTATTATTGTATGTCTTTCTATCCAGCCATGTTTCTACCTGCTTGCTTGTCTGTTTGTCTGCGTGTCTGTCTGCCTGCCTTGGCCTGTCTGGCTGCCTATATTTTCCAATACTTCTTTATTTGCTGCCTTCCATTTCTATTTTCTATATACCCCATTTCCTATATACCCCATTTTCTATACAACCAACATGTAAAGAGCCCCACGTCTATTTTCTAATTGCTTGTTCATTGTCTGCTTCTGCATTTTATAACAATGAAAAGTACATTTAAGAGCCTCATTTTTAATTTCTTTGTTATTTGCTTGAGTGTCAAAATTATGTCTATATCGCAGAGTGATTTATTTGTTGTTGTTGCTGTTGACCACTTATATTCTCCAATTCAAGATGTATGGGAAAGAAAAGTAACATCAGACGGCTGAACAAGCAGATACATCAACAACAGAATGAATAAAGCGACAGCAGCCTTTGCTAGTCTAAACAACATCTGGAAGTCCTCTCAGTACAGCACAAACATAAAATTAAGATTATATGAGAGCTGAGTACTTTATGTGCTTGTCTATAATGCGGAATGCTGAAGAGTAACAGAGAAGGAAATGTCGACATTGTATTCTTTCCACACAATCTGCCTAAGAAACATTCTCCGAATCTTTTGGTTGAATACCATCACCAACCAAGAACTGTTTACTCAAAGTAACCAAGAAGACATGCATACCATCATAGTTGGCAGACGCTGGAGTTGGGTTGGCCATGTCCTCAGAAGAGACCCCGAAGCCATCACAAAAACAGCTATGCTATGGACTCCTGAAGGAAAGCGAAAGAGAAGCCGACCAAAAACAGCTTGGCAAAGAACTGTGGAGGCCGAGATGCAAAGAATGAACCAGAGCAGGGGCACTGCCTGATGGATGGCCTCCTACTGAACAAAGTGGAAGCAGTGTGTAGCTGCCTACAAGGAGCCCCAAGCGTGATGGTCACTGACTGTGTTGGCGGCTAACAATCAAAGCAGAAGAAGAATGCAAGATATAAGTGAATCAGATGATTGACAGAGCTACGTCGCTTTGTACCCCGCTGACATGATCTTCAGGGCTTCTAGTCTTTGAGCTTCTTTAGTGCAATTCTATCCTACTTTATTCGTATTTTGCTGGCAATGTCATTTTTTCCAGTCTTCTGCGTTTTTTTACTTCAGAGTTATAACCATTTTTTCGCTAATTTTCTCAATACGCTTGGAAAGTCTTTACAATTTATTATAATCTTTGTGACCATAGGCGTCCATTATTTTTAATATCTTTGTATAAATCCTCAAAATGATATAAAAACGAAACTGATGTTTAAAATTTTTGATGTTGAAAGAGTGGCATGAAGACAGAAAATTTCCATAGCTATTTTCATTAATCTTCAATTCTGGCAAGTGCTTCAGTTGTAAATATTTTAAAATTGAAATATTTGAAATCTAATTTCATGTTAGAAATATCTGTATAAAAGCATTAGAAGAGGAGATTATCGGATCATCAGAAATGGTCCCACCGTCGGCGTAGTGTTTCAGTCCTTTTACATCTTTGACACTTTAGGGGTGCGTGCCACTGCCACGTGCGTCATGACTCCCATGTATCATACTCCTGTAGATTTCTTTCCGCCTGGGATGGGAATTTAACTAATTTCACATTGATTCAATCAATCAATCAATTAATCAATCAATCAATTAATCAATACACTTGAACTTTCCAAGAAGCCTAGATCCTTCTACGTCTTATTTATCCCTGTCATTTCTGTCGTCAGTTCTCTTCTCTGTGTGTTCTCCTGTCTCCCTCTGTGTGTTCTCCTGTCTCCCTCTGTGTGTTCTTTTGTCTACCTCTGTGTGTTCTCCTGTCTCCCTCTGAATCTCTTACCCTGTGGGTTACAGAAGAAGAGCTGCCTTTTAATGATATCAGTGTGTGACGTATCCATCAACAGCTCCTTCATTTAATCCGTATTTGTCGATGTGTTGTTAGCCTCACGTTTCTATAAACTTAGGGTAGCATCTCAGACTGACCATGGATATTTTCATGCAACCAAAATTTCCTATTTTATCGGTAGGATTTCTCCTGACAAGCCGCACTTTGATCACTTGCTCCGATCGCCGAACACTTCACTACGATGGTGATTGCAAATAACTCTCTGCAACTAGCAGTTCGCGTGAGGAAGATGCATCGGTCTGTTATATGTGACAGATTCAGCCACTCGAAAACTGAAGGGAGATGTTCTTATAATAACCTTGGTGTCCGAAAGCACACAGCTGCTTCTGAAAATGGACAAAGGAATGGGCAGAACAGTGGAAACAATGCCAGAAAGTCAGACACGCTTATAAACTGCTAAAAGATCCAACACGAAGATGTCATATAACAAGAGGACCAAAAATACCATGCATTAGAAAACTGATAAGACTTCAACTAGGAACAGGCTATTTCGTGTTAGAGGAACCCTTCTTTGTAATATGTCTGGAGAAGTACACAATAGTACATTATTATGTGCTACCATGCAAGAAATATCAACACCACAGAAAACCACTCATGGAATACATGAGAGCACACAGTTCACCAGCATCATGTCTAGAAACTGTACTAAACATTCAGATGCCCAGTGAGTTACAAAAACATAATAAAATTTATATTACCAAAACATGAATTAATATATAACTACCAGATCAAATGGCAATGATACAGGAAGAGTAAAGCACCAAAAATAATAATAATAATAATAATAAATAAATAAAAAATCCCCCACCCCAAACTTTATGAGAAGTAAAAAAAAAAAAAAAACTACCAATACTAAAAAATCAACAGACAGATGTCCAGTAGATACATTTGAGATAATGTCAATTAAAAAAAAGATAGGAAGATACATTAAAATAAAACCTACAAACCAGTCAAACTGCAACAGAGTATAGAGAAATTAGCCTAGGAACACGGAAGGGTATACACCATAAACACTACAAACATTAGGCAACGTCACAACAGACGACAGAGAAATTTCAGCATGGAAGAACCAACACAGAAATAAACATCCAATGTAAATATGCTGTATCGAATAAAGAACACTATATACCCTAAGTATAACTCACACGTGGTTGAACCAGGTACTTCATACAACAGACAAACAAACGAGTACGTAGTAAATGTTTGAGTTTTGAAATGGGCATAACCCATACACAGAGAAATGAGCCAGACATTAATTTTTTTCTTGAATTAAAAAAAAAAAAAATACGGGCACTTGAGAGACGTAAATATCTTTATTGAAAAAAAAATCCCACATTTTCTATTCTGCTGAATTTAATTGATTTTAGCGGTAAAGTCTAGAGTAGGAATTGAAATGTCTTATCGAATTGTACCACATCTTGAGTATCTTACCTAGCGTAATCCCCAATTCAGCGGAAACATGTCACATTATGTTTGTATGTGTTATCTCCTAATCCCCATGAAGTGCTAATCATGCATTATTAAAACGTTTCGTGACCGAACTTTTGCATTTACTACATTGGACTAATGATAAAAGTTAAGCGGACATGAAAATATGAATTTCAAATTGTGTATGCGTCTGCTGTAATATTAGCAGTGGAAGCTTTACTTGTCATTCAAATGTCTAGGTAGAATACGATGACAGCAGAACAAAGTCCACCATGTTGCCAGACTGGCTATCCATATTTACGTTCCAGCTAGCCTTAAACTAACCCTAACTCTGATTCGAGCCGCTAGTCTTAACCTAACATCAACCCATGTCTCGAGCTTTATCAATAGTAATAACGCCCGAAAATTTAAGACCGTTTTAAAAACAACCATTCACTCAAAACAAATTTCCAACTTGAAGCAGAAACGACCTGTGTTTAATTAATAAGGCAGCACCCAGTCTACTGCCCTTCACAATGGCCATTTGCGCTTCTGTTTTGTTCGTTTGTTCGTGACGAAAACTTTGTGGTCTTAAAATAGCCCATTTCTTTGTGCTTTGACCAACTTTTTTCTGTCACCCCAACATCCGCTTGTAAAACGTATTTCTGGCACACAATGCAAAATAAATTGAATAAATGAATGTTTAAGGCTATAACCAAACGGACTTCTTGAAATGTGCATAAAAAAATGTAGTTTAGTAAATTGCTGATAAGTCAGAAAATTACTCGCACTTGTCATCAAGAAGAAAAATGACCAAAATTACACACACACACACACACAACACACACACACGAATTACATACTGTATACATGTGCGAGCATTTATGTAGGCGTGCGTATATAACTATATATATATATATATATATATATATATCTATATATATATATATATCTATATATATATATATATATATATATGCCCAATGGGCTGATCACCCGTTGGCTTGTCACACCGATTACGGAAACAACGGCAGATGGATCTATTTGTTGTTGCCCTAAAGACGCCGCTAGGCGTGATGGGAAACTGCAACAGAGAAAATCAATCTGCTGTTGCCCTTAAGACGCCACAAGGCGTGATGGCCTCTGACTGCTTGGTCGGTCTTTGGCTAAGGACGGAAGAAGAAGATATATATATATATATATATATATATATATATATATATATATATATATATATATATATATATATATATATATATATATATATATATATATATATATATATATATATACACCCCCCGCCCCTAATAAAAAAACCGCACACAAAATAAAATAAATGATGTATACTTACTCTCATGTAAACTACTGAATGAAAAAAATTGCCTAGAAAAATCACAAACAGCCAATAAAAGCTGGGGTTGATTGCCACGTCCTGTAAAGGATAAGAAACTAACTTTAACTTTCATGTAGAAGCTGTATTTAAAACAGCCATATATTCCAACCGCACGCAATGCGAGGAGAAAAAGAACTACATAATGTGTTACCTATGGCAAATCCTGGCATTAAACATGACGCTTTAGAGTGGCCTCTCAGTGGTAACCAAGCACCCCGGACTGGCTAGTAAGGGCGCTGAAATTTACCAAGTTGTTTGGCTGTTTTTCCGTCATTAGACTCGTTGGTTTAAATCAAGAACTTGAGCGGTGTAACTGAACAATCCGTTGCAGTGTTTCTCAAAATTTTTTAGGATGCGTTGACCAGCCTACTGCTATGGAAACACCTGTTAAAGGTAAATTAGGGAATTCAATACCAACAGAAAAAGAACAAATGAAGAGATGGGCTGAGCACTTCATGGAGGTGCTAAACAGACCACCACCAACAGTAACACCTGATTTTAATAATGAAACATCCACAACCACCTTGCCAATAACTTGCGATGAATTCACGCTGGACGAGATCAAACAAGCCGTTAAAAGATTAAAAAATTTTAAAGCTGCTGGAGTTGACGAAATTTCAGGGGAAATGATTAAAGCAGTTAATGACAACAACCTCTTGAGAATTTTAGATATTATAAATGAAGTATGGAGAGAAGAACAACCACCACAACAATGGAAAGACAGTATTATTGTAAAGTTACCGAAGAAAGGTGATCTATCAGACTGTAATAACTGGCGTGGTATATCTCTATTATCAGTACCTGGAAAATTATTATGTTGCATGATGTTAGAAAGACTTAAATTGCATGCTGACGAAAAGATCAGAGAAGAACAAGCGGGTTTCAGGCCGAAACGATCATGTATTGATCAAATATTCACACTAAGAACAATTATAGAAGAATCAGTGGAAAGGCAATCGCCACTTATTATCACCTTCGTCGATTTTCAAAAAGCCTTTGATAGTCTACACCGCCCATCATTGTGGAAGATACTTACAATCTATGGTTTTCCAACAAAATATGTGAATATAATCAAAGCGCTATATGACAATGCAAGATGTTGTGTTAGAACAAATAAAGGGAATACAGAATGGTTTACAGTAGAAACAGGGGTGAAACAAGGCTGTATTATGTCACCACTACTTTTTGGAATAGCTATTGATTGGGTTATGAGAAACTATACCCACAATGAACAATTGGGTATAAAATGGACAAATGGAAAATTCCTGGGGGACCTGGATTTCGCAGATGATGTAGCATTCTTAAGTTCAACACCAAGACAATCCCAAGAAGCAATAAATAATTTGTGTCATCTCTCGGTTAAAATTGGTCTCCAAATAAATGCCTCTAAAACTAAAGCTATGAACTTTTCTAACGAGACCTTTGATATCATCTTGAACGGGGAAAAACTACAGAAAGTTGAAAGTTTCAATTATTTAGGCAGTAAAATGACTCAGGATGGTGACACAACAAGAGAAATCCATACTAGAATTGCTTTGGCAGCTAGCGCCTTCAATAGATTATCTAACATTTGGAAATTACGATCATTGAATATACATACCAAGCTTCGTCTGTTTAATTCAAATGTTATCTCAGTGTTAACATACGGCTGTGAGAGTTGGAAAATAACAAAATCATTGGAGAACAAGCTGAATACATTCGAGAACAAATGTCTTAGAAAACTCATGAACATCAGTTGGAAAGAATTCAAGACTAATCGACAAATAAGAGAAGACTCTAGGCAGAAATATGTCTCCGACTATATAAGGAAAAGACGATGGTCATATATCGGTCATGTCCTACGAATGCAAAACAACAGAATACCACTACAGGCGCTCACTTGGGTTCCTGAGGGTAAGCGGAAAAAAGGAAGACCAAAAGAAACACTCAGAAGAACAATAATAAGAGAAGGAAGAACGTTGGGCCTAAATAATGTGCAAGAGCTAAGAGGAGTGGCGTCACAACGAACAACCTGGAGAGCACTGGTTTCTGCCTTATGCGCCGTGTTTGGCGCTTAAAGAATTTATTATTATTATTATTATTGACCCCTGTGAACCATGTTAAATAAAACATGTTTGCTAGTCAAAGTACAAATATGTGCAGAAGTAGCTGAAAAGTCACACAGTCCTTTAGTTCCCTTTGATTTCTGTATACAATTGTCTTCTATTTGTGTTGTTCGGCATCTCACTTTGTCTCTCCGATTCTCTCTCGGACTGTGCGGACGTGTTTTTATTTGGCTCTACATTTTGGATATTTTATTGAAGTTGTTCCCATTTAATATGGATGGTTTATACATCCATGTGTTGGCGGTTTTGTTTGACATATAATGAAATAGTTTATTTTGTAATTGTGTTAAATTCACGTATAAATATTGTGTTTTTTCTGTATGGAATGACGGTAGAAGCGTTCATCGTGTCCAGCCACCATTTGTCGATAAATGGAAAACTACTGTAACACATTCCAAACTTTGACGGTGACCTTCTGGCTAGAGAACAATAGACAACGCTAAATCACAGGCAGGGCCGGCTCTACCGACGGTGCAACACGTGCATTTGCACGGGGCGGCAAGCTTTGGGGGGCGGCAAAAAATCTTTTTACTTTTTTTTACAATCCCGCCAAAATATTCCGCCTGCCGTTCCACACCAGATATTGTGGCAGGCCCTAGAAATGTATCATATTCCACAAGAGATTGCAGCAATGCTGAAGCTGTATTTCGCAGGGTTTGCTGTCAGATTTTCAACCAGAGAGTACACGACGAAGTGGATTGGCCTTGAAGTTGGAATTGCGATGGGGTGTACCATCTCTCCGATACTATTCGTGATGGCTATGCAGGTAATCCTCAATGCGGCTGAAGGAATGGCTATAGGTCCAAAGCTCGGTGGAATGTGTCACATGCCACCGCTCAAAGCATTCATGGATGACACAACAATTCTGACATCAGATGAACATCAGGCCCGGAGGATGTTAGAACGCCTGGATGAACTAGTCAGCTGGTGCAGAATGAGCTTCAAACCCAAGAAGTCGAGAAGCCTATCAGTCAGGAAAGGGACGATAGCAGAGGACATATTCATGGTTTCCAACCAAAGAATCCCTACTGTCATTGAGGAACCTGTTAAAAGTCTTGGCAGGGTGTACGATGCCTCATTAAAAGACTCGAAGGCAGTGCAACAGACAATAGAAATGGCAGACAGAGGGCTACAGATCATAGACCAAAGCAGACTCCTGGGAAAGTTCAAACTGTGGTGCCTCCAGTTCATGTTGATACCGAAGTTGCTGTGGCGACTGCTTATATATGAAATAAGCACAAGTACAGTGGAAGCTATTGAGCAGAAGGTCAACAAGTTCACGAGAAAGTGGCTAGGGGTACCACCAGGTCTGTCAGATGTAGCACTGTACTGCAAAAAGTCAAAACTTCTGCTTCCTTTCAAGTCAGTTGTTGAAGAGTACAAAGTTGGAAAGGCAAGGCTTGCAATGATGCTACGCGAGTCAGCTGATGACGTGGTTAAGTCCATTCAGCCCACACTGAAAACGGGAAGGAAGTGGAGAGTGAAAGAAGCTGTTGATGCTGCCCAAGAGTCACTCAAACTGAGGGAGGTAATCGGATACACACAAACGAATAGACGGGGATTTGGTCATGGAGACATCCGCTGGTGGTCCAAGGCATCAAGCAGGGAGCGCAGAGACATGGTAGTTCAGGAGATACGAGGAGCTGAGAATGATAAGAGGTTGCAAAAAGCAGTGCAGCAGGTCCAACAAGGCCAATGGACTACATGGGAAGGAGCCCTGCAGAGGTCCTTGACATGGAATGATATATGGCATATGGCACCTCTTAGGCTCAGCTTCGTTGTTAGATCAATGTATGACCTGCTACCGTCGGCCACCAACCTTGTGAAATGGGGAAAGTCGGATGATGAGCAGTGCCCCCTGTGCCAGGGGAGGCAGACACTCGAACACATGCTCTCAGCGTGTAAGGTGTCATTAGGACAAGGGCGATACACTTGGCGCCATAACAAAGTGCTAAATGAGCTTGCTGCGACAATAGATCTGGCAAGGATGAAGGCGAATAGCAAACCCGGGCCTAGCACCGCAAATACATACTTTCTGAGGGCAGGAAAGTCAGCACACCCCAAACCGAGTAAACCTGGTAGCAGTTTACCATCTCTTCTTGACTGTGCAAACGACTGGGAGATGGCGGTAGACCTACCTGGACGAGGGGCATATCCAGAGAGTATCAGAAAATCGCGGAGACGGCCGGATATAGTGCTTCATTCTTCAGCAACGCTTCAGGTCATACTGATTGAACTGACCGTGCCATTTGAATCCAGATTAGACGAGCAACATTCGTTCAAAGCGGCCAAGTATAGTGATCTGGCCGCGGATCTGAGACACAATGGGTTCACTGCAAGGGTCATGGCTGTTGAAGTGGGCGCAAGAGGGCTTGTGGCTGCATCAGTGTATGATCTATTGAAAATGTTGGGGCTGAAGGGACAGTCGAGAACAAGGGCACTGAAGAGGCTTAGTGAAACTGCCGAAAAGGCATCAGGCTGGCTGTGGAACAACCGCAATGGGCAATGGAAATCGTGACAATAAACGCTGCGGTACAGAAAACACCAGGAATTTTTCTAAGTCCCCAATACGCTGAGTTTTTAGGCGTACTAGTGAAAGGGCTGTGGCTGAGAGGAGACAGGCGATGTATACTATAAGGGGTGTCAGGAAGAATTTCAGTGGCGAGCGCGCAGTGTCAAGTCTCGTTGGCTTCGCGCAGGTGACTCAGTGTGTGTCCGTAGTTGTGATGTGCTACGGAGCGAACGGAATAATTTTACTTCTCTTTGTTACTTTCACAATTGCCTCCACGGCTGGCGGAGTTGTGGATTAAAGTTGCTACCATAAGTAAAATGGGTTCATTTTCGATACAAGACAACAGGAGGCTGAGACGCTTGGGAGTCATGACCCAAGTGGGCCCGCCCCCCTTAGAGTGTAAAGGAGTATGTAGGGCCGAAACGCTTGTCGGACGGGGGGACTACTTCTGATGATCAGATTGCTTCCTGTTGTATAGCTCTGTAAAGAGTTTCCTATCATCATGGTTACCACACTGCGCTAGCGATCAGGTTTTCAAGGTTCAAGCCCGGGCGCGGGCATTTGTAGGAGTGTCATTGACCGGGATTTTGACTGAATAACCTGAACGGCTCCTTGATAAAGCTCTGTTCTGCTTCATCGTTACTGTGTATATATCAGAGCACGTTGTAAAGATGTATTGGTGTAACTGGTCAACTCTAATAACCGAGCACAGTGTCAGGTATACAGGTCACCTTGCCCTGGAACACAATGAGGCCCCGACAAGAAGGCATTGTTGACAATGAGTGTTACAAGAGATGTCAATACGCGAATGTGTAGACTGTTCTGTGGAGTTGACTGAAGGTTCAAACACTCATTCATACGTATCTAGAAGTTACTGATGCAGACTACTGTAGACGTTTCAATAGTTTAATTTGACGCACACACTTGGACAGAACGGGTACAGTTACAGGAACACAGGTCGACATCAATAGCATATTGTTGACCCACGGTGTACAATAATAAATTGGCATTCATGTAGAAGGAAATCACAATGGAACGTCAGTATACAAGCATTCAAAGTTCCATATCTTATATAAATATTCATCAGGCCTTACTGACTGATCATGTCAGTTAATATACAAGGTTCCAACCTGATTCCTAGACCAAACCTCTTTAGCATAAACGTAACTTGCACTCTAGCGAAGATTCCGTTAAATACAGTTCAGCCAATATTTCCTGAGAAAACGTTGAACTACCAATAGTAGGTTTTCCTTTCATAAGTATGATCTCTTTATCATCACCTGATAATAAGGGCGTCCCTGTTCTCTGGTAAATGATCAACAATAAATAGCATTCCAAAATGGCTTCTAGTCTTGTGAGCCTCGCTCACGATAACGATGCACAATGAAGCTTCAATAAAGGTTCAGTTCATGAACATAACTGTTTCTATAACATTCAGCATATTCTTTCTTCATAGTTGCTGCATATATACATAATCAGTGCTGCTAGATAACATGTCGTTCCGACATACTGACATGGTTCAATTCATGTAGCTGTCCGCCCATATTAGGCCTAGGAATGGAAAAAGTTCGGTAAACAGTTTTTTTACCTTGTCATAGGAAAAAAACCACTAGCAAACACAGAAACGCTCTTCTCCTCGCGTTAAGGAATTAACACTAGGGAACTCATGGATTTAACCATCCCAGAAGAAACTATCTTCGTTCCCATAATCAAAAAAGAGATCACAAACTTTGGCAGGTCTCAGACATGACTTCCCGCCAGGCTTCTCCATCACCGAAGAACTCCCTAACGTATCTTCATGCGCCGAAAAGCACCTGACCCCAAAATACAGTACAAGGAAAAATAGTCCGACATAGACATACAAAGATAACCCGATATAAGACCGAATCGTCTCCAACAGACACTGAGTAAACATAGACTCGGACCATAAACATCCCTGCATAAACCTAAGCAAGAATAAGTTGTTTCTGACCGAACAGAGAATAGATCAACGGAGTCTAGATCCATCCGCCAAATCGATATTCAAGAGAGATCACCCATACAACAAAAGTATGAATTAATCATGGGTGATATAACTTTGACTATGAGAGCATTTCAAAATAAATACTGTTCATATCAAATAGTCAAACAATACATTTGTATGCCTACCTACCTACAGTAATCCGTGCGTCGCATAATTCCATACAAAAGAATATGTACGCAACAGATTACCACACCCCCCGGGAAAAAAAATGGAACATTTAAAAAAAAATACATCTAAGAGCAACATACAATTGGCTCACAACGCACGAATAACAATGCGCAGATGATAAGCATTCCAAACAAATATAACGCCTAATGTGAGGCTAAGTCGTCTTATAAAACGACAAGTGAGAATATATCTCAAGATCTCAGAGAAAGTATTTCTCTAAGTAAAAATATTTCCAGAGAGGTGTCACCAACGCCTACTACACTACTGGCAATGCCACAATTTATACAATAGTTTATCCAATAATTTCATATTAGATATCTTAAGTTCATGATTACCAAAGAAGAAAACATTAAAAAGACCTGGCGGTGAATATACATCAATGAACCGCTAAGTAGTGATACAATCAATATATCATACATTATATATGTGTACATATTTTAATATATAGAGAAAAAACTGTAGTAGAGTTAAACCTGAGGATCTAACAGTTAGGTGGAATCATGTGGGCATCTAGACAAAATGTCTGCCATCACATTTTCTGAGCCACGGATAGCTCGCACCGAAAAATGAAAAGGCTGAAGAGCAATCGCGTATCGCGTTGATCTCGCGCTCTTCAGATTTTTACTTTGAATAGCTGTAAGAGCTTTCTGGTCAGTTTCTACAATGAAATGCGCGCCAAGAAGAAATCTTTGAAGTTTAAGAATTGACCAAACCATAGCCAATAATTCACGGTCTAGGACCGAGTAATTCTTCTCTGCGGCATTTAGTTTTCGAGAAATATACATCACAGGATGCAGAGTTCCAGAGTACTCTTGCATTAGTGCCGCTCCAATCCCTGTGGATGAAGCGTCACTACGAAGAACAAATGTCTTATCTTTAGTAGGTAACACTAAAATAGGTGCAGTAGAAAACATAGTTTTGATCTTATCCAAAGAGGATTGACATTCTTGAGTCCAATGGACTATATTAGGAGACCCTTTCTTTAGCAAGGAAGAAAGAGGTGCCATGATCGAGGACAGATTCGGAATGAATCGTCCATAAAATTGTATGAGACCTAAGAGACTTCGCACTTGCTTTTTAGTCTTAGGAATAGAAATGTTAAGTATTTTACTTGTATTATGGTCCTCTGTCTTTAGGAAACCATGACCGACACGGTGACCTAAGAAAGCAATTTCGCTAAAACCAATACAGGCTTTAGAGGGTTTCGCTGTCAGGTTATACTCGCGTAGAGTAGATAGTAATTCAACTAACCCCGAATAGTGATCTTCCCAAGTATCGCTGAAAAGACAGATGTCGTCTAGGTACGCAATGACATCTGACCGATAAGATAGGATTCGACGCATCATGCGTACGAATGTAGCTGGTGCGTTCATAAGGCCGAAAGGCATGAAATTCCATTGAAAAAGGCCTCTAGGCGTAGAAAAAGCAGTAAAAGGTTTGGCGCGTTCAGATAGAGGAACTTGCCAATATCCTTTAGACAAATCAAGTTTAGTGAAAAAATGAGATTTAGAAAGCCTAGTAAGTAGCTCTTCTAGTAAAGGCATAGGTTCAGCATCAAACTTCGTAACTTGATTCAATTTGCGATAGTCAACGCAAAGACGTATGTTATTGTCTTTTTTCCGAACAATAACCATCGGCGAAGAATATGCGGAAGTGGATGGTTCAATTATTTTTAAATCTATCATTTCATCCAATTCCTTCTCAACCTGTGCTTGAAAATGTATAGGAATAGGATAAGGTCTGACTCTAATAGGATTATGGTCAGTTAGAATAATGTCATGTTCAATGACATGAGTTTGTCCAGGAATGTCAGTAAGGACATCCTGAAATGTTTGTAACATAACCGAAACTTGTCGCTGTTCTCCTAGAGATAAATCGGGAGAAACAGTAACATTTTTCCAGGATTCACTAGAATGTAGTGGGATCATCGGAAGCGGAAGATTAACATCCGAAAAACTTGTTTCCTCATCCTGTATTACAGACAGTGATGAGTAATGACCATGTTGGACTGGTGAATCGTCCGTTGCCTGGAAAATAGGCTGTAAATAATCCGGACGTTCATGGAATTCCGTAAGCATATTGATGTGGAAGGTTTTATGCTTTCCATCAATATCGACAATGTAGTCAACATCGGAAATTTTCGAGATTATATCGTACGGACCTTTCCAAGAAATAAGAAGTCTGTTTTCCCTACAAGGTAGCAAAACAAATGCTTTGTCACCAGGACAAAGTTGTCGTAAGGTTCTTTTCTTATTGGCAAATTGCCTTGCCTTCTGTTTAGCAAATTCAGAAGAAGAAGTTGCCAATTTGCATGCTTCGATAATCTTTTGTCTCAGCGCGATGACATATTCGTAAGAAGATTTTGTGTCATCGGTAATATTATCAGCGGTTATGAGATCATGAAGCAAAGACATAGGGCCGCGCGGTCGCGCGCCAAAGACAAGTTCAAAGGGAGAAAATCCTGTATGTTCATTGGGGACCTCTCTGTAAGCGAAGAGGGCCGCGGGTAAAACCCTGTCCCAATCTTGAGGATGATCCTCAGTTATCTTCCCTAGTAAGTTCTTAAGTGTTCTATTTAGCCGTTCGACCATCCCATTGGACATAGGATGATAGATACTACTCAAAGATCTCTCTATCTGTAGAGTAGACATTACTTGAGACATGGTATCCGATATCAGTTGGGTGCCATGATCTGATAATATTTCTCCGGGGAATCCCAGACGAGAAAATATAAGCCAAAGAGCATCTGCAATATCAGCAGTAGTAATGCTCTTCAGAGGAATAGCCTCTGGCCAACGTGTGCACATGTCCACACACGTTAAGATAAACTGATGTCCTCTAGCAGATTTGATCTTAAATGGACCAATGATGTCTATCGCCATTTTCTGAAATGGTCGAATAGGAATGTCTGCAGCCTGAATAGGTGCAGCATGGCGTGGACCTTTGGATTTAACTTCTTGACATACTATACAAGATCGACAATAAATCCGTATGTCTTTGTTCACAAAAGGCCAAAAGAAAGCCGCAAGAACTCTTGACTTTGTACGGGAAAAACCCATATGTCCAGCACACTGAGAGTCGTGTGCGTGTTGCAAAATTTTAACTCTCAAATTCTTGGGAACAAGAATCTGAGAATGACTTAACTTAGCGGAGTCTTGCACCATACGTACAAGTACGCCATTCTTCATTGTAATCCAAGATTTACGCTTTGTATCTTTATTCGGATCACCTTTTGTTGCAAGAGTGAAGAATTTCTTTAGAGTCGGATCATCTTCTTGCTGTTTTATAAACGATTCACGAGAAATTACCAAGGGATCATCTTGGTTATGCACTTCATTATCTTCAGTAGGTGAAGATTGAGGCACATTAAGAGCTTGAGCTCTAGTGACTACAGCATTAGCAGTTTGCATATTTTGTTTTTCCCAAACGGAAATTTGTTGCGGAGTGCATTCTTTGACTCCGTGAATACGACCGATGATAAGATCAGCGATCGGATTCGGCAGAAGACATGCGTGTACATCTCCTGTAAAGAAAGGAGTAGCAATCCTAATGATAGCAGTAGAGTATTTCTCTAAGGTGCCGCCAAATGTCACACATTTGACTATTTTTCCAGTGGCACAAGAAGGATCTACAAGCGACTGCCTAACACCAATTGTGGTGCATCCAGAATCAAAAAGAACTGAGACTGGATTGTCATTTACTAAACCTTTATGTAAGACAAGAGAACCTCTTCCATCATGCGCGACTGACGCAGGAAGAGCGGGAAGAGGATGGCCACAACTTAAAGTGGACACCGTAGTTGGTTCAAATAATGTTTTGCATTGGGGGCACTGAGATGCTCTCCCAAAATCAAAAGCGGAACAAGCCATATTATTAGCATCATTATTATCTTTAGTCTGCTTATAGGCTTCATGTGACTCTTGCTGTGCAGAGTTTCCATGATAATATGATTTATGTTTTTTGTAATGTGATCTACCTCGATTATTATTGCCTCTGTAATCATTATTGTTTCCTCTATTGTAACCCCTATTTGGGTTTGAGTCATAGTTCTCATGGTTACCATCATCATATTGATTATAATCAGTATCTCTATAATTATGGTCTTGTTGTCTCCATGATGGATGACTTGAATAGTTCCTATAATGACTTCCTCTGCGGAAGTTCCTATAATTATGACCACCTCTGAATCGAGGGCTGTCGGCTCGTCTCCAGTTCTTCGAAGAAGAACCATGAAATGACTGGTTACCTTGGTTTTGATAACTATTATGGTTACCTTGGTTTTGATACCTATCATGGTTACCTTTTTTATCAAATCTGTTTTGTGGTCCCTGAAATTTGTGTGAATAATTAGTGTTGTATGGTGTTGCTGAAGCAACTGGCATACTTTCCTTAACCTTAGCATTGCTAAAAGTTACGTCCGGATGTGCCGTGACGTATTGGGTACAATATTCTTCCATTTCTTTTAGTGTCTTGGGTTTACGCTCATGTAGGAATTCAAGGAATGGTTTACTTATGCTTGACATAATCTTGTCTCTGAGCAATAAGTCCATAAGTGATTTATATGTCTTTTCTGTTTTGGACAGCTCAATCCAACGATTAAATGTAAGACGTGTCCTTGCAATGAATTCTGAGAATCCTACCCCTGATTCAGGTACCATTCTCTTAAACAACATACGGTAACCTTCCTCAGTTAATTGATATTTTTTTTAATAAGGCTGCCCTAATAACATTATAATTATCCTTGTCAGCCTCTTCAACCAAACTTAAACTAGTCAGAGAATCACCTTTCAAATTTTCTGACAACTGATTAGCATACTGTGATTTATCCACATTATGAGCTCGACAAGAGCGTTCAAATATATCCAGCCAGAATGTAATATTGTCACTGGAAGGATTGAATGCTGGTACCTTGACCTTATAAGTAAAGGGTTTACCACTATTACCATTTGACTGATTAACATTATCATATTTGTCAATTTCAATTTTTCCAACTCAAATGCTAACAGTTTTTCCTCATGTTCTCTTTTTGCCTTCCTCTCCTCGGCTTCAGCTTCTCTGTCTAATCTCTTTTGTTCAGCTTCAGCTTCTCTTTCTAATCTTTTTTGTTCAGCTTCTCTGTCTAATCTCTTTTGTTCAGCTTCAGCTTCCCTTCCTAATCTTTTTTCTTTCATCTGGAATCTTCTTTCCTCCACCTGCATCTGCAAGTTCTTTTGCTCAGTCTCAGCTTTCAGTTATCAATTTCCAATTTTTGTGTTTTTTCATATTGACTGGTAGCATACTCCTCCAACTTATCTCCAGTCTTGCCTAGGGATTTCCCTAACTCAATGAAGTAATCTAAAGTCGACATGATGTCTGACAAAGATACTAATTACTTGAAATAATAATAATGTAATATATATTTCAAAGTAATATAGTCACAAGTTCTTAATACTTGATTAATCAGCTCACTATCCCAATCTCTGTGGGAGACAAGCCTTACAAAGGTCTTGTATATTTCCTTATACAACAATAATAATAATAAAGTACTGGTCTTTACTATAACATACGTGTACTCAACTATACCTCAAATCATATGTCAACCAAAGACATTAACAAAGGACAAGCATAAAAGACAATATGAAAACAATTGCAGAAATCAACTAAGTCAAATGGAGAAATCAATGAAAATAATCACAGAATCTGTGACGACAACTGCAATGGAATCAACAAGACAAATAACGCCACAGTGTATAGACATACTGGTGTATAGAAATAAATGACAGAAAAGGGGAGATCTACAAATACAAACAGATCAAACAAAACTAAGAAACACAAAATTATTAACAAAAACAACGAAGAAAAGAACACCTCATCACAACTAACAAAAATAGCAACAGATGTTGCCTGCAAATTTTCAATTAAGAAAATTGCCCCTACAGAACGCTAATATAAGACCGATATTACTCGGTATACCTTATACTAGTCACATATAAACATGTAAACATAAATATACATATAGCATAAATACATGTGTAATATAATAACATGTGAATGCGATGTGTTGCAGAAAAAATGTGTATAATAGGATGTATTGTAAAGAAGGCTCAGTTTTGATTAATGGCACAGTTATTCTAATCACAATAAATGAACTGCCACTTTATTGAATTACACATTCTGGCCTTAAATATTAAAGTTCAACACAATAGCAGAACATAAGAAGGTCCATCGATGAAAGTAGGACTTCTGCTTTCACATGTACTGTACTTGTTACAAAAAGTTAAATGTATGATTGAAATTTGCTGTGCTGTCCAACGACAAAAGTCAACAAGTGCTGACCTAGATTCAGTATTCGTTTCATAGGTCACGTGAGGAACTTTCAATCAAGTGTAGACTATCACTGCAGGTGTGTCGTATCAGGCGTCAGGGAAACGAACTGGTATCAGTAGCTGTCAACTTCCGGCAATGTCTACTGTGCAGGTTAAGCCCAGAAATCTGGCCTACCACATTGATAAAGCTCTGTTCTGATTCATCGTTACTGTGTATATATCAGAGCACGTTGTAAAGATGTATTGGTGTAACTGGTCAACTCTAATAAATAGCACAGTGTCAGGTATACAGGTCACCTTGCCCTGGAACACAATGAGGCCCCGACAAGAAGGCATTGTTGACAATGAGTGTTACAAGAAATGTCAATACGTGAATGTGTAGACTGTTCTGTGGAGTTGACTGAAGGTTCAAACACTCATTCATACGTATCTAGAAGTTACTGATGCAGACTACTGTAGACGTTTCAATAGTTTAATTTGACGCACACACTTGGACAGAACGGGTGCAGTTACAGGAACACAGGTCGACATCAATAGCATATTGTTGACCCACGGTGTACAATAATAAATTGGCATTCATGTAGAAGGAAATCACAATGGAACGTCAGTATACAAGCATTCAGAGTTCCATATCTTATATAAATATTCATCAGGCCTTACTGACTGATCATGTCAGTTAATATACAAGGTTCCAACCTGATTCCTAGACCGAACCTCTTTAGCATAAACGTAACTTGCACTCTAGCGAAGATTCCGTTAAATACAGTTCAGCCAATATTTCCTGAGAAAACGTTGAACTACCAATAGTAGGTTTTCCTTTCATAAGTATGATCTCTTTATCATCACCTGATAATAAGGGCGTCCCTGTTCTCTGGTAAATGATCAACAATAAATAGCATTCCAAAATGGCTTCTAGTCTTGTGAGCCTCGCTCACGATAACGATGCACAATGAAGCTTCAATAAAGGTTCAGTTCATGAACCTAACTGTTTCTATAACATTCAGCATATTCTTTCTTCATAGTTGCTGCATATATACATAATCAGTGCTGCTAGATAACATGTCGTTCCGACATACTGACATGGTTCAATTCATGTAGCTGTCCGCCCATATTAGGCCTAGGAATGGAAAAAGTTCGGTAAACAGTTTTTTTACCTTGTCATAGGAAAAAAACCACTAGCAAACACAGAAACGCTCTTCTCCTCGCGTTATGGAATGAACACTAGGGAACTCATGGATTTAACCATCCCAGAAGAAACTATCTTCGTTCCCATAATCAAAAAAGAGATCACAAACTTTGGGCAGGTCTCAGACATGACTTCCCGCCAGGCTTCTCCATCACCGAAGAACTCCCTAACGTATCTTCATGCGCCGAAAAGCACCTGACCCCAAAATACAGTACAAGGAAAAATAGTCCGACATAGACATACAAAGATAACCCGATATAAGACCGAATCGTCTCCAACAGACACTGAGTAAACATAGATTCGGACCATAAACATCCCTGCATAAACCTAAGCAAGAATAATCTGTTTCTGACCGAACAGAGAATAGATCAACGGAGTCTAGATCCATCCGCCAAATCGATATTCAAGAGAGATCACCCATACAACAAAAGTATGAATTAATCATGGGTGATAGTCGTGAGAAATTCTAATCCACATATATAAATTAAAAAGTAAATGTAAAGCCTAACAAATAACTTCAATAAAAGGAAAGAAGAATGGTAAAGAACAGTGCTGTCACAATGACTGTACTCGAAATCCCCCTTGTTTTCTCCTTCGTCTGCAAATTGTAACGTTTCACGTTGATAGTAAAAGCCTACTGCTTCAATACCCGCTTTCTACGATAAAACGTGTACTGCCTTTCTAAGAAAAACCTTGAGATACGCAAGCTGACCTATATTTAATATTCCATTCATGTCATTTTATACACTAAGTTACCATAAACGAAAGACAGATGGACTAAGGATAGAAAGAAAGGGAGGGGCTGAAAGCCGGAACGCAGGCAATACTACCACAGTCTCGCGATACACAATTACTACCATCACGCGTGTAAGGCCACAAGCACTAGCTTTTTTTCAAATCGACAGTGATAAAAAACACTACCCATACGAGTTAGGTTTTAAAAACTTACAAAACGCTTATTAGGAAACATGACATTATACGGGTTTACGTTTGAAAACATTACAGTACCCAGACACCACATCGTATTCGAAGTGAACAGGAGGTAGAAGAAAATGCATATTTTGAACGCAGCCCCTTAGCCCCATTAAATTTATATATTTGGGTTCCTTAGGACTTGCTGACAAAGAATATGTTAAACGTTACGCAAATAGTCTAGGAATTAACAAATTATAGCCAAAAGAAATAGTGAGGGATGTCAGACAACACCAAAATCAGAATCGCTCAGTGGCAGATTTTCACACCACCATTGTACGGGAAATAGGCTGACATGTTACCTCCTATTTGATTGGCGGAAAGTAAATGTAAGGCTAAACACGATTAGTCGGGCTATAAATATTGATTCTTTGTTGTTAGGGAAACGTGAGTAAGGGTACTTTTTTTTGAAAAGCTGTGTAAACATGGCAAGATTGGTTAGACCCGCCAATATAGTCAATCAGAGGCGTCAGGTCAGCACCACATTTTCAAATAAACTTACTAAAGAACCAGTGCGTTGAGCGCCAGTGCATATTTTTCTAAATAAAAGCCTGGGACATAGCAGATCGAAATTGTGCTATATTCATTGCCAGTCAACGTAACTGTGTATTATTCCATGAATTGTGGTAAGCTTGAAATATTTGATATCTTTTAATGAAAATTTAATGTAAATTGATAATTTATGTCTGTATATATGTGTGGTTCAGTAGCGAACATGAGGTAAAGCCTATATAGTGCTCCAACCTGAACAGAAGGTGTCGGAGGAAAGTAAAACTACATGGAATTGCCAAACAGTACACTGAAACCTATCTTATTGACTAGAAAGAAATAATGCTGGAATTGCAGAGGCGTAGTAACCATTAGGGAGGAGTATACTGGTGAAAATTGTTTCAGATGAAGATAGCAGTTGGCCTACCGCTCTGAACTCAGTGTTTGTTATGTACTGTGTTCAGTCTGGAAATTTATTATAAATTAGTTCTGAAATAGGAGGTACAACCTTCTTGTTTCAGGGACCGTGGTCCTAAAGTTATTGAGCAGCACCTGGTCTGAGCTTTGCTGAACCTAGAGGCTGACAGCATACTCCTGGGTCCAGATAGTGACCAGTGAGGTGTCTCCAGAACACAGGGAGGTGTGGTGAAGTGGGATGTTATAAATATTTATAGGGGACTTAGTGTACTGACTGAGATCAGCTGTGAAGGTATATATATCTAATAAGAGTAGTGTATTATATATAACCTTACTTGCTACCACATATCTATATATCTCAGTCAGAATTATTCTGGAATAGTGTGATGACTACGTTATGTGTCTAGGGTATGTGTATGATGAAGTGTAAGTCACAACAACAGACAGATAAACAATTTAATTTAATCCACTACTCTTAACAACACTGTGACACTCACATACATATAACACTCTATGAGAATATCTTAAAGAAGTCACTCGTAACTTTTCAAATAACAATATGTATTCATTACTGGCATGAATGAATATGTGTCCTGATTCAACTACAAGGGAACCAGGAATCACAATCAATTTAAATTACAAGTTATGTACAGAATGTATTTAATATGAATATTGTAGTGACATATATTATTACAAATATTCTATGTGTGTCAGTTGTGTAGTAGTAAAATGAGGTAATACTGGTTTTGTTTTGTTCAAGCTCTGTTGGTATTTGTCATCATGACTTCAATAGTTTGTCTTTTGGGACTAGTATTGGAGATGTTCTCAGTTCCTGATATTAAGACAATTAAATTCCCCTCTGAATGTTATTTTTATAAAGTCATTTCAAGATGAGGGGACATAATGTTGAGCTCAGCTGGCCAAGTTAGCTTATCTGGCGTGATGGCGGCAGGAAAGGACTCCTCTGCTCGAATTCTCCTCTGGGCTCTGGAGACACCTCACTGATAGCTAAAAAGACCAAGGAGTATGCTGTCCGACTCTGGATTCAGCAAAGCTCTGACCAGGTGCTGCTCAGTACCATCAAGACCACTGTCCCTGAAATCAAGAAGGATGTACCTTCTACTTCATAACTAACTTATACTCTCTTTTACACTGATCACAATACAGCACAAACATTGAGTTCAGAGCGTTAGGCCAACTGTCAGCTTCATTCTGAAATACTTTATACCAGTATTTACCTCCTTAATGGTTACTACGCCTCTGCACTTCCAGCATTATTTCTTTCTAGTCAATCATCCAGGTGTCAGTGTACTATTTGGCCATTCCATGCCGTTTTACTTCCCTCCGACACCCTCTGTTCAGGCTGGAGCATTATAGGCTTTATCTCTTGTTTGCCACTGAACTACACATATATATACAGGCATAAATTAACAATTTACATTCAATTTTCATTAAAAGATACTGAATGGTTCAAGCTTACCACAATTTCATGGAAATAAACACAGATACGTTGATTAGCAATGAATTCTGGCACAATTACTGGCACAAATTTCCATCTGCTTATGTTCCAGGCTTTTATTTTAGCAAAATATAAGCTGGCTTCAACGCACTGATGCTTTATCAAGCTTATTTAAACAAGTGGTTTCGAACTAACGCTCCCAAGTGTGTATATCAGCGAGACTGGCCAATGAGCCACGTTTCGACAAGCGTATGAAAAAAATATACCTTTTCCCAAAACCCCTAACAACCAAAGATAGTATTTATAGCCCCACCCATCGTGGTTAGGCTTTCATTTGTTGCGCTCCAATCAATTTGGAGTTTACATGGTAGGCTATTTATGTAACGTAAGGTTTTTTCAAACACGTTATAAAAAAAATTTTATGAGCAGAAATGATTTTATGCTGTCAGGCATCCCCAATATTTTATTTTGGGTATAATTTATTAATTCCTGGACTATTTGCGTAACGTTTTACATATTCTTTGTCAGCAAGCCCTAAGGAACCCAAATATACCAATTTAAAAAGAGCTACGTGGCTGCGTTCAAAATATGTATTTTCTACCTCCTGTTTCGAAGATGTGCTGTCTGGGTACTGTTATGTTTTCAACCGTAAACCCATCTAATGTTATCTTTTCTAATAAGAGTTTTTTATGATTTATAAACCTAACTCTGGGAAAGGGTAGTGTATTTTATCACTGTCTGTCTGAAAAAAAATTAGTGCATGTAGACTTACACGCGTGATGGCGGCATTTGTGTATCGCGCGACGCGTGTTGCATGCGTTCCTGGTTTTATTCGCCCCTCTCTCTCTCTCTATATTTGAGTCCATCTGTTCGTTCGTTTTGGTAACGTAATATAATTAATGTTAGGATTAATTTAGGTCATTACGCAGGGCCTCTCAATGTTTTTCTTAGAAATGCAGCACACGTTTCATTGAAGAAAGCGGGTAATAATACAGTAAGCTTTTACTATCAACGTGAAAGCGTTACAATTTGCAGACGAAGCAGAAAACAAGGGGGATTTCGAGTACAGTCATTGTGACAGCACTGTTCTTTACCATTCTTCTTCCTTTATTTATTATATGTATTTATTAGGCTTTATATTTACTTGATAATTTATATATGTGGATTAGAATATTCCACGACACCTCCCCTCTTAAAACAGACATTATATGTCAGTCCTTTATTCTATATACACATAGAGAAATTTATTATTATTTCTGGGGTTTACGGTGATTCTCATCACACGGATGGCGGCTTAAAAAATCCGCTCCCAAATTGGTTTTTCCAGATATATACTCAATGCTAAAATTATATGGAGCCAAAAGTAAAGACCATCGGAGTAACCTAGAGTTCTCATGCTTAGCCTGTGCTAGAAACGATAAAGGTTTGTGATCTGTTTGCAACTTAAATGCCTTCCCATATAGATAAATATTGAATTTCTTTATTGCCCATATTACTGCAAGACATTCTTTTTCGCTAGTTGAGTAGTTGATTTCAGCTTTATTCAACTTTCTGCTAGCATATGCCACTGGGCTTAATTCCCCATCCAATGCATCTGATTTCTGTAGTAGAGTTGCACCTAACCCAATATTACTTGCATCCGTCCTTACTATGAATTCTTGACTTAAGTCAGGTAATTTCAAAATGGGTTTACTTGTGAGCTTTTCCTTCAATTCTTGGTAAGTCATTTCACATTGTGGTGTCCATGTAATGCGATCTGGATGTCCTTTACGTGTCAATTCAGTTAAAGGTGCACATATGGAATTAAAGTTTTTGATATACTTCTGGTAGAAACCACATAATGAGACAAAGGATCTCACGTCCTTCTTGGTTTGTGGTCTCGGGGCTTTCTGTAGTTTCTCTAAATTCTTTGGGTCAGGGGTCATGTTTCCCTGATAAACTGTGTGTCCCAAAAATTCCAATTCTTTACATCCAACGCAACATTTGGTTGGTCGGGCTGTTAAATTTGCCTCCCTAAGTCGATCAAACAGCATGTTCAGAGAGTCAATGTGTTCCTCAAATGTTTCTGTTGCTATAAGGATATCATCCATAAAATTTGTTATACAGGGATTATTCAGAGGATCCAATAATTTTCTCATCATTCTAGAGAAGACACTAGGCGCATTCTTCAATCCAAATGGCAATCTATTAAACTCATAGTGTCCTTCTGAGGTACTAAAAGCTAGGTATGGTCTAACCTCAGGCTTTACTGGAATCTGATAGTATCCTTTACTCAGATCCACTTTTGAGAAATATTTAGCTTTATTTAGTCTGGCAAACAGCTGATTTGTATCCGGCAATGGATCCACCTGTCCTTCTGTAATAGCATTCAGTCTCCTGTAATCTATACAGAGTCTATGTTCTCCAGAGGGCTTCCTTAAGAGTACAACACCGGAACTATACGAAGACTCACTGTGCGAAATAATTCCTTCCTTCAACAGATAGTCTATCTCTTCCTTCAAAGCTTTCTCCTTAGCAAACGGAATCGAATATGGTTTCATACAGACAGGTGTGGAGTCTATTAGTTTCATATCATATTCCAATAGGTTTGTATGCCCTGGTCGGTCTGTTAACACCTCTGCATGATTATTTAGAACCTGTTGCACTCTCTCTTTCTGAGTTTTCGTTAAATGTGTACTGATTTTCACCTGTGCTGCTGTCTCACAGGGGTGTAATGGATATTCAAATGATGAAAGTGGTTCCTTTTTCATCTCCATGGCGATGGACAAGGTCAACAAGTGTGTCTCTTCCTGATGTTCTCTTTCCAAATATTTCTTCAGGAGATTCACATGATAGATTTTTTCTTTCCCCTTCTTATCTATCTTATAATTTGTTCTAGACACCTTCTCTAGAACTGTATATGGACCCTGCCATCCAATTTGTAACTTATTCTGACTCCCGGGCAAAAGAAGCAGTACTTTCTCTCCCACAGCCAAATTTCTGTCTTTCGCCTTCCTGTTATAATAGGCAGCATGTTTCTTCCTGGCTTGTTTCAAATTTTCATTGGCAAGTTTCCAGCCAGTTTTTAACCGAGTGGTCAGCTCATTCACATATTGGTATGAAGATGTAATGTTTTCCTCTGCCTTTTCATCAGTCCACGTTCTTAACAAAGCTACATATGGACCTTTAATTGTGTGGACCTATTTGTCCATGCACCGGTATGGTCTCTTCCACTCGAAGCTTTATAGTGATGATTTTTCCTCCCAGAATTATCATTCACAAAACGACCGCTACCAATTTTTCTTTTGGGGCTTTCTCCCCACTTAAAATTCTTGATGAGAGATTTCCTCTCTACATCCTCTTCCTCCAGTTTGTTTAAGTCCGATTGAGGGATTTTCGGCTTATCCTGGGGTAAGACATCTTTTTGCACTCTCCGCATAGTGGCCATTGTAAAACAGTTAAGTGAAGCTTGTCCGTGAAAAGGGGCTTCCCATTCCATTTGGTCCACTTTATCAAATCTATTTCTCTTTTTATTATCAGGCCTAATTTTGCCCCGTGGCGTGTCCAGGTCCTGATCCATGTTCCCACTTGTGGGTGTTCCCTCATGTGCTATGCTACACCTTTCTACAAAATTCTCAATGTCCCATCTTGCTTTGGGCCAATAATAATTGTGAGCCACCTTTTGAATGATGGTACCTATCTTCTCATGGTCCCCATCTGGTTTCACATGTAGGCTCCTTATTAAGTCTGTCCTATATCTTTTTGGAAGAACCAGCTGTCCGTGACCATTGGATCTAGCTCCAGTCTTCCTATACATCAACTTGTTTTTCATGTAAAAATCTCCCTTGCCTGGAGTTGTATGACAAGTTGACAATTTTCTGAAACAAGGCTTGAGTGTTTTATCCCCAGCCTGTGCCTTCCTCATCTCTTCTGGAGTGGTATCTAACATAATATCCTCCTCCTGTCTTGAGGTCGACCTGACCTGAAGGGTTGCCATATACACAGGTTTCCTTCTGCAACGGTCAGTGTCATGATTGTCCATCTGACAATTTTTACACCACCTTTTTCCTTGGTTGAAAGATTTTCTTTCATCATATTTCCTTTCATCGAATTGTGGGAATTTATTTTTATTTTCATACCGTGGCCTATCAAATTGGTGCTTACCTTTATTTTGATCCCTAGGATCAAATTTATTAAAGTTCTGTGGTGCCCTAAAGTTATCCACCTGTTTCTTTTTATTACCTGTTACCTCTGCTTGAGCTGCTTGATACCTTTCAGCAACATTTAGCAACTCACCCAGCCTCTCTGCACCTTGTTCCATGAGAAACTTTCTCAGGTCTGGAGCCATGGACTCTCTTAGTTGCTCTATAAGGACCATTTCCTTAAGATCTTGGGTTTTCCCCAGAGAAGTCCATTTCTCCAAGTATGTCTCTATTCGTGCAGAGAACTGGTGATAGGTTTCACCTGACAGTAGTTTAGCATTCCTAAATTTTTTCCTATAAAATTCTGCATTCTTTTCATACCTTAACAAAAGAGCCTGCTTTAGCATGTCATAATTTTCCTGATCACCTCTGCTCATTTTTGCAAAAACTTCATAAGCTGCCCCACGAAGTCCCTGAGATAACTTTAAGCTCCACCTTTCTCTCTCTAACCCATACGTGGTAGCTAATAGTTCATACCTATTTAGGTAGCTCTCAATATCATCGTCTTTCTCAACAAAATGATCTAAATGAAAATTCATAGCTGAGGTTGAGGCTCCTTGAGTAACCGTAGCATCAGAGGCAAAGGGACTGGCACCATTTTCAGGAGCATGGCCTTGAAACTCAAACTCCCTTAGTCGTAACTCATGTTCCCTTTGTAATCTTTTATCTTCTGCTTCGCTTTCTGCAGCTAATTTCCTCTCTTCTGCAACTAATCTTTTGTCTTCTCTTTCTGCCTCCAATTTCTTAGCCTCAGCCTCAATCTGCAACCTCTTAGTCTCAGCCTCAGCTTCAAACTGCAACTTCTTAATTTCCTTGTCAGCCTCTAACTTTCTTTCGGCTTCAAACCTTCTTTCTTCGCGTTCAATAAATTTGTCACATTCCGTCGTGACATAGGCAACCATAACTTGCCCATCTAATCCTAACTCTTTTGCAGTCTGAACCGCAGCAGATCGAAATTTGGCCAGGTCCGCCATTGTCTATCAGGTAAATTTATACAATGTCTAACCAACAATTCAATCTCTAATGGACAACACAGGCACCGTGAGCTCAACCTTATTTAATTCCACCCAAGGATACCTTTTAATTCTTATATTCCCTGAAGTGAATTACCCCCAATATTTTTAATAGGGAAAGATTCAAAATCCCAAGAGCAAGACCCCAATATATGTGGTGAAGTGGGATGTTATAAATATTTATAGGGGACTTAGTGTACTGACTGAGATCAGCTGTGAAGGTATCTATATCTAATAAGAGTAGTGTATTATAGATAACCTTACTTGCTACCACATATCTATATATCTCAGTCAGAATTATTCTGGAATAGTGTGATGACTACGTTATGTGTCTAGGGTATGTGTATGATGAAGTGTAAGTCACAACAACAGACAGATAAACAATTTAATTTAATCCACTACTCTTGACAACACTGTGACACTCACATACATATAACACTCTATGAGAATATCTTAAAGAAGTCACTGTAACTTTTCAAATAACAATATGTATTCATTACTGGCATGAATGAATATGTGTCCTGATTCAACTACAAGGGAACCAGGAATCACAATCAATTTAAATTACAAGTTATGTACAGAATGTATTTAATATGAATATTGTAGTGACATATATTATTACAAATATTCTATGTGTGTCAGTTGTGTAGTAGTAAAATGAGGTAATACTGGTTTTGTTTTGTTCAAGCTCTGTTGGTATTTGTCATCATGACTTCAATAGTTTGTCTTTTGGGACTAGTATTGGAGATGTTCTCAGTTCCTGATATTAAGACAATTAAATTCCCCTCTGAATGTTATTTTTATAAAGTCATTTCAAGATGAGGGGACATAATGTTGAGCTCAGCTGGCCAAGTTAGCTTATCTGGCGTGATGGCGGCAGGAAAGGACTCCTCTGCTCGAATTCTCCTCTGGGCTCTGGAGACACCTCACTGATAGCTAAAAGGACCAAGGAGTATGCTGTCCGACACTGGATTCAGCAAAGCTCTGACCAGGTGCTGCTCAGTACCATCAAGACCACTGTCCCTGAAATCAAGAAGGATGTACCTTCTACTTCATAACTAACTTATACTCTCTTTTACACTGATCACAATACAGCACAAACATTGAGTTCAGAGCGTTAGGCCAACTGTCAGCTTCATCTGAAATACTTTATACCAGTATTTACCTCCTTAATGGTTACCACGCCTCTGCACTTCCAGCATTATTTCTTTCTAGTCAATCATCCAGGTGTCAGTGTACTATTTGGCCATTCCATGCCGTTTTACTTCCCTCCGACACCCTCTGTTCAGGCTGGAGCATTATAGGCTTTATCTCTTGTTTGCCACTGAACTACACATATATATACAGGCATAAATTAACAATTTACATTCAATTTTCATTAAAAGATACTGAATGGTTCAAGCTTACCACAATTTCATGGAAATAAACACAGATACGTTGATTAGCAATGAATTCTGGCACAATTACTGGCACAAATTTCCATCTGCTTATGTTCCAGGCTTTTATTTTAGCAAAATTGTGAGCTGGCTTCAACGCACTGATGCTTTATCAAGCTTATTTAAACAAGTGGTTTCGAACTAACGCTCCCAAGTGTGTATATCAGCGAGACTGGCCAATGAGCCACGTTTCGACAAGTGTTTGAAAAAATGTTACCTTTCCCCGTCTCCCCTAACAACGAAAGATAGTATTTATAGTCCGACCAATCGTGGTTAGGCTTTCATTTGTTGCGCTCCAATCAATTGGGAGTTTACATGGTAGGCTATTTATGTAACGTAAGGTTTTTTCAAACACGTTATAAAAAAAATTTTATGAGCAGAAATGATTCCATGCTGTCAGGCATCCTCACTATTTTATTTTGGGTATAATTTATTAATTCCTGGACTATTTGCGTAACGTTTTACATATTATTTGTCAGCAAGCCCTAAGGAACCCAAAAATACTAATTTAAAGGAGCTACGTGGCTGCGTTCAAAATATGTATTTTCTACCTCCTGTTTCGAAGATGTGCTGTCTGGGTACTGTTATGTTTTCAACCGTAAACCCATCTAATGTTGTCTTTCCTAATAAGAGTTTTTTATGATTTATAAACCTAACTCTGGGAAAGGGTAGTGTATTTTATCACTGTCCGTCTGAAAAAAATTAGTGCATGTAGACTTACACGCGTGATGGCAGCATTTGTGTATCGCGCGACGCGTGTTGCATGCGTTCCCGGTTTTATTCGCCCCTCTCTCTCTCTATATATTTGAGTCCATCTGTTCGTTCGTTTTGGTAACGTAATATAATTAATGTTAGGATTAATTTAGGTCATTACGCAGGGCCTCTCAATGTTTTTCTTAGAAATGCAGCACACGTTTCATTGAAGAAAGCGGGTAATAATACAGTAAGCTTTTACTATCAACGTGAAAGCGTTACAATTTGCAGACGAAGCATAAAACAAGGGGGATTTCGAGTACAGTCATTGTGACAGCACTGTTCTTTACCATTCTTCTTCCTTTATTTATTATATGTATTTATTAGGCTTTATATTTACTTGATAATTTATATATGTGGATTAGAATATTCCACGACAGGAGGCTATCGAGCAGAGGAGTCTTTTCCTGCCGCCATCACGAAAGATAAGCGTCTGTGGCCAGAGGAGCTCAACATTATGCCCCCCCCCCCCCCTCAAAATCTGACTTTATAATAAAACAGAGGGAAAATACAGTGTTTAAATTGATAGGAACTGTGAACTTTTCCCCATATTATTTCCAAGATAAACAAACACTTGAAGTCATGATGACAAATAACAACATAGCTTGAAAAAACAAAACCAGTATTTCCTCATACAAATGACACACATAGGATAATATTAATAAAATATGTCATTACAAGGTTCATATTGATAAATTCTGTACATATAAATTGTAATTACAATTGATTGTGATTCCTGGTTCACTTTGTATTTGAATCAGGACACATATATTAGTGAAAGTAACTAATACATATTTATATTTGAAACTTTACCAGTGCCTCATTTAAGATAGTCTTATAGAGTGTTAAATGTGTGTGAGTGTCACAGTGTTGTCAAGTGTGGTGGAATAAATTAAATTGTTTATCTGTCTGTTGTTGTTGTGACTTACACTTCATCATATACATACCCTAGACATTTAACGTAGTCATCACAATATTCCAGAATAATTCTGACTGAGGTATAATGTGGTAGCAAGTAAGGTTATCTGCAAAACACTAGACCTATTAGATACAGATACCTTCACAGCTGATCTCAGTCAGTACACTAAGTCCCCTATAAATATTTATAACATCCCACTTTACCACAGTGATATAACTTTGACTATGAGAGCATTTCAAAATAAATACTGTTCATATCAAATAGTCAAACAATACATTTGTATGCCTACCTACCTACAGTAATCCGTGCGTCGCATAATTCCATACAAAAGAATATGTACGCAACACTCCTGAAATAAACCCTCTGTGGATGGTGTCACGGTGTGTTCGAAGGTTTCGTCTAGATTATTTTAAAATTCCTTACTTTTCTATTCCTTCACATTTTGTCTCTTTTCTCTACAAAATATTTGCACCTGCGGTCTGTTCTTTAGCTGTTTATCAAGTCTTCACTAATAGTTCTGCCATACGATCCTAATGCTATCTTATCCTACAAAGACACTAAAAGGTATTTCTTTAGGGACGTCAGTACAATTTATTCGCTTGGTCGAAACCACAGTGGTTCCCAGAGGATTATATTTCCGTGTTCAGTGGTCAACTGAAGACCGCCACGATAAATCTCCCGGCATGGCTGAACGAGAGACGGGAATTAATTAACTTGGCGTGGGAATCAGGAATTTATTTTTTTATCGACCGTTCTGTGTTGGCGGCTCGAATGTTTCAGTTTTTTTCGAGTGTGCATTCAAGGAAGTTGATTTTGCTCAGTGTTAATGTGCTATGTGTTACAGTGATACTTAAGTTTTTTTAAACGTTTTATGGAAATTAGTACAGGGCTTCAGCGTCCATTCATTATTAAATAATACATTTTATTGTAGGGTTTATTAAAACAGTTTTAATATTCAAATAGATATAATGTCCGATAAAAGACAAAAACTATCAGGTGCCGAATATCGGAAACTGGAAAAAGAACGCGATATTCAAAAACATAGCGGGGGCTTTACTTAATATCTAAAAACTGAAACAGATGATGTAGGACAGAAGAAAATAAGCAAATGTACCGAAACAAATGATTCTGATCTCATGGCAAGTAATTCTAACTCGGACACCAGTAACGTAGATATTATTAACAATGTCGAAAATGAGACTGATTTGACCGTTTCCAATTCCAGAGATTTAAGTGATTGTAGCATAGAGAATTATGATCAATAAATTTTCTATATTCTTTTCTTTTCTACCCGTGTCCTCTACTTTATTATCGCTCTTTTATCCTTTTCCTGAGTATTTTTCGCATTTGTTCGTTTGCGACGAAATATTATTTTCCCATTCTAACGTTTACCTGTTTCTTTTCTCTTACTGAGAACGCATTCTATTACGTCAGATATCAGTCTCTGCATGTGAGCGAATAGTGTGAAAATTGTCTCGATAGACATGGGAGGGCAGACATATCGTCTAACATTTCCATCTGACACGGCGTCCTTCGGCCAGTTTTCGGCCTGAGGTGGGGAAAGCGCCAGGCATACATCGCCCAGAAATGAGACAGTTCGTCGTAGAACGTGTGAAGACGCACGTTTGGCAGTTAAGGCCTGCGTCTAGTTAATGGGAAGTGTTAAGAGAGAGAGAGAAAGAGGAGAGGGGGAGACAGGGGTTTTGGAAATAGCGCGCATCCTTTATCTGTTTCATACATCTACCCCGGAGTGAAAATTTGATTTCATTCAATCTCCAAGTTGCAGTAGACGTTGTCGCTTCGTTCTAGATACTTATATTTATAAGTGTAACTCTTAGTTTCGTTGTGATACTCGAGGTTCTGGTTGGAGGTAATATAATATACCTAGCATTTTGTGAGAGATTTTAGTGTTAAAATCGCCTATTATATTTCACTAGTTTCTTTTGTGCAGAAGAAATTAAATTATAAGTCTGTTACATTCTTTAGTGACGTGTTTCAGTGGAAAGCAGAATAAATGATAATTTCTAGCTTAAACTCATGCAGCTATAAATAAATTTAATTTAACTGCTAAATACTCAGTCGAGAATATTTTAAAACTAACTTATAACTGCACCGATTCATCATTGAGTATTGACGAAATACGTATGTATTTCTAATTCATGATGACTGATTTTGTAAATATAACTTATTTCACGGGAGATTTAAATGATAAGACAAGCTCTACGCTTGCAGTTTATAATGTAAGTTATAACCGAGTACATAGTATGTATAAATATTTTATATGTTGTTTTTTCTTTATTCAGTGAAAACTGGGGTAACCCAACTTTGCCAGCGTTTTGTACGGAGAAATATCTGTGAAGAACAAAAACATTTTTTTCTTAAAGACTTGGTTGTACAAAGTAAAACCTGTCTAGATTGCATTGGCATCCAGAACGACAGAGTACCCATTACATAATTTTTTTTTAAGATTTAATGAAGTAACGGGCCCATCGAGCCTGATTTAATTCTTCCAGAAAAAAACCTCAAGTACATTTCAGCCCTTGTGGCAAGCAAAATATTAATATCAGTAACATTCCGACGAAGTTTTGACTGGCCGGTGGTGTGACCAAATAAAGTCCCAAACTGAGAGAAGGCAGTTGCCTGACATTCCTAATTACTAGAAACCTGAGCTATTGACACTGTGCTCGCTGTTAACGTTCGTGCCTGGACAATTTTAATGTGACAGAACCAGATATCCTAAAATATAACCAAGAAAACGTTCCCTGAAGGTGTGAATTCAACCCGTCTTTTTTGGAACTGGGGATCTCTTGGCCAAGACTACCATTGGAGAGTCTGTATGTGTATGTCCTAAAAATTGTGTTTCCAGAAGTTGCTACCAAAGCTGTAAGTACGAGTGAACGCACGTGATCACGGCTGATTGAATAGAGTGAATGCAGGACTGAGTGATTCCTTTATTGTTGTATTTTGGCACCCATTTTGCTGTCTTAAATTTCTTTATGCAAGTTTTTTTTTTTTGGTTGCTAACAATATTTTTCCTTAGGATAGATCAGAGTATCCAAGTCTGTTCATACCTTTAAAGGGAAATGTTAGACTAAATCATATGTATCCGTGACTCTTTAAGGCTATCACTTTTCTTCTAACAGGACTGTGGGCTATACATCGGGGGAAAAGATCATACCAATGGGTCTATCATGCTTGTAACAATTCATTGACTTTATGACTATTTGTATATGCTTAAATGTAATTGTATATGTTGTGATGGACGTTTATTTTGATAACACTGACAAACAACATTTTTCTTTCTTATATAAGAATAAGTGTTCTTAGGTCAGTTTCTTGCGCTGATTTCAAATTTGAAATCCGTTTATCTCTATCACGTCGGGTTCTTAAGATATTTGTGAATAAATATATTTTTGGGAAACCGTTATTTGCTCCATTTCATTTTTACTATATAACTTCAAAAATTAATAAAATGCAAAATAATTCTACTTTTTATACTGCTAAAAGATGCATGACATATGTTACGTTATATTTCGAATAGTTACTGTATTTTGAAATAATTCTGAGTGAAATATGGCTTCTAGAAGTTGTAGAAATTCGGCTGATCTGTTCTGTTACGTGTGCGGATATTTTACCGATCGTGTTCACCAGAAAAACTTTACACCATTGCTAAAGAAAGCATATGAACTTTATTTCGATTCGAAAGTTGATGATGCAAATAAATCTTGGAAGCCAAATGCAGTTTGTTCGACTTGTGCAAATACATTGGCAGGTTGGTTACGAAAATCGCCGAAGCATAAGTCGATGCCTTTTGGAGTGCCAGTAATATGGCGTGAACCGACAAATCACGCTACTGATTGTTACTTCTGCTTGACAAATATCCATGGTTTCACTTTTAAAACTAGAAAGTCTGTGGTTTATCCAAATATTGAATCGGTTTCGAAACCAGTGCCTCATGATCCAATCACGTGTCCGATCCCAGTTCCACCAGAACAATATCCGTTGGACGTGAATGAACCATCAGAAAGTGATAGTTTACCTGCTTTAGAAACTAATTCTGACTCGGATTATATACCGGTGAATGATGGTGTTCACTTAATTAACCATTCAGAACTTTCAGATCTAATACGTGATCTCGCTCTTACCAAAGGACAAGCGGAATTACTCGGTTCGCGACTCAAAGAATGGAATCTTTTAGCGCCCAATACTCCGATATCTAAATTTCGTCATAGACACAGAGAACTTGTTCAATACTTTGAGATGGATGATGACATTTGCTATTGCAAAGATGTAAAAGGTCTAATGGTGCACCGCAGTCATGAGCACATAGTCAACGAATGGCGACTTTTCATCGACTCTCCCAAGACTAGTCTAAAAGCCGTGTTATTGCATAATGGAAATTTATTTTCATCCATTCCATTCGCCTAATCTTTTCATATGAAAGAAACTTATGACAATATGGCTATACTTTTGGCAAAAATAAAGTACAATGACTACCAATGGCGGATTTGTGGAGACCTAAAGGTCATTGCAATTCTCACGGGCATGCAGACTGGGTATACTAAATTTTGTTGCTTCCTATGTGAATGGGACAGCCGCAACAGACAGGAACATTATGCAAGAAAGGTGTGGCCTATCAGGGATCGTATGCAGCTCGGGCATAAAAATGTAATACACGAGCCATTAGTTAACAAAGACAGCATCATTTTACCACCGTTACATATAAAGTTGGGGCTCATGAAGAATTTCGTAAAAGCGTTAGATAAAACGAGCAAAGCTTTCACTTATCTTCGAGAAAAGTTTCCGCAAATTAGCGATGCAAAGATAAAGGAAGGTATCTTTGTAGGACCTCAGATTAGGAAAGTTATTGCAGACAAACAATTCGAGAACTTGTTACATGGTAGTGAACTTCGCGCATGGATGGCATTCAAATCGATCGTCGATAACTTTCTGGGAAATCACAAATCTGTCGACTATGTGCATATTGTTAAGCAGTGCATAGATGCATACAGAATTATGGGCTGTAACATGTCCCTCAAAATCCATTTGCTCGATTCGCATCTTGACTTTTTCCCTGACAACCTTGGCGAAGTCAGCGATGAACATGGAGAACGATTCCATCAAGATATCGCCGTAATGGAGTCACGTTATCAAGGACGGTGGAGTGTGACCATGCTTGCCGATTATTGTTGGATGCTTCATCGCGATGTACCACATGCCATTCACCGACGAAAGTCGACTGCAAAGAAATTCAAGCCTACATAACTGTTATACTTCTTGTACAAATGATGTTGTAATACTGTATGCGTTGTTAAAAAACTTCAATTGCGTATTTCTAGAGATCCCGACCTGATAGAGAAAAACGGTTTGCAGATTTAAAAACAGCGCATTAAAATTGACCAGAAAAACATAGAAATGTTAGAGAAAGAAAAAAAAAATTTTTTTTTGTTAGTCAGTGTAATTAAACTTCACAATTAAACTTAATCAGTGTGGCGGTCAGTTCGTTTCCCAAATTATCTATATTTCTATTGTCATAGTTTCATGTCTGTGTGTCTATTTGTAGTCAATTATGTGTGTGTATATGTGAGGAATATATATATATTAATATATATTATATTAGATTTGTCAAAGAAGAGTTGGCCACTCGAAAAGCAGCAGCTGGGAGACTTTTTCAGGCCATAAATCGAGGATTCCTCAGCAAGAGAGAGGTTGGTAAGAAAACGAAGATGGCTGTATACCGCTCCACCTATGTCCCAGTCTTGACATATGGATGCGAGTCATGGGCAATGACTACAACCCATAAAAGCCAGATCCAAACCTCAGAAATGAGGTATCTGAGGAAGGTGGTTGAAGTAGCAAGAAGAGACATGGCACGCAACCAGACGATAGGTCAAGGCCTTAAATCCTACCCCCTGCAGACGCAAGTAGAACAGTCCCAATTAAGATGGTTTGGCCATGTCTGCAGAATGGGAGAAGATCGGATACCACGACAAGCATGGGAAACAAAGAGCCAAGGATCCAGACCCCGAGGACGACCCAGAGTCCGCTGGGAGGACAACATTAGACAATCTTTGAAGGACCGAGAACTAGAATGGAACCAGGCCAGAAGGAAGACAGCCGATAGGATAGTCTGGCGCTCTCTCTTCCAAACCTCTACACCTCACAGTAGAAGGGGAACGACTAAGTAAGTATATTAGATTTGTCTGACTAATCTAACTCTGTTGTAGATGATAGGCTGACTGAGAGAAGCTTCTCGAGTGTCAGAGAATCTAATATATTTCCTCTTCCTCACTCGTGAAATCTATTTCTATTTTATCATCTCACTGAGCTATCACATATCTCTATGTCTATTCAGAAATGACCAAACTAAGTCTTAATCACCTATCACAAATCTACGACAATGATGAACTTGAGAGGTACACTGATCCGGCAAGATGGAATCCTTCTTTAAGCGATACCGAAAGACTGGAAATCGTTATAAAAAAAGGGCCTGCCAGAGAGACCAAAAAACGAGTTCGTTTTTCCGCGCAGCTCTAATGGTCGGAAATTTTCACTAAATTTTTACAATGGAGAACATATTAATCGATCATGGTTAGTGTATTCAAAAGAAAAAGATTCTGTATTTTGTTTCTGCTGTAAGTTGTTTTCCTGTAATAAAATGTCACTCACTACTGATGGCTATAATGATTGGGGTCATTTGTATGTGTATCTTAATGAACACGAAAAATCTAAAAACCACTTGGAGTCCCATACAAAGTGGATTGAATTATCATCCAGGCTTAAATCAGTACAGACAATTGTTTCAATGCAACAAAAGTTATTAAATTAAGAAGTTCGACACTGGAGGAGCATAATAGAACACCTAATTGCTATTGTCCAGTTCTTGAGCCAACAATGCTTGCCATTTTTTGGAACATCTGATAAATTATATGACCCTAACAATGGAAATTTTTTAAAGCTTGTTGAACTGATTGCCAGATTTGATAGTGCTATGTGTGAACACTTAATGAGAGTAGCTCGTGGATTGACCCAACATTACCTTGGGAAAAACATTTAAAATGAATTGATTGCTCTTCTCTCTGGAACCATAAAAAAAGAAATAATTTCTGTGGTGGAGAAAGCTAAATATTACATCATAGTTGCAGACTGTACTACCGATGTAAGTCACATTGAACAATTAACACTAATTGTAAGATTTGTTAATACGAATCCAGATGATATCAACATTCATGAGCATTTTCTTGGTTTCATTGCTGTAGAAGCCACTACAGGCTCAGCGTTAACCGAATGCATTCTAAGAAAATTATCAGACATGGATATTCCAATCGCAAACATGCGTGGCCAGGGGTATGACTGGATCAAATATGAAAGGAAAACATTCAGGAGTTCAACAACATATTAGGGACTTGAACCCGAGAGCTTTTTATATCCCTTGCTGTTCTCATTCTCTCAACTTGGTGGTCAATGATGCCGCGATGTCATCTAGAGAAGGGGTTTTATTTTTTGAAACGGTTCAGAAATTGTATGTGTTTTTCTCAGCGTCAACACAAGCGTTGGGGAATCCTTAAGAAACATATTACAACTCTAACGCCCAAGCCACTATGTACAACTCGCTGGGAATCTAGAATCGAGGCCATTCGTCCTTTAAGATATTATATTGAGGAATTTTATGATGCATCGATATAAATTGCTGATGACGAGTTAGTAGACAAAATGGCGTGACATGAAGCTGAAACCCTTGCCCTAAAACTCAGAGATTTTAAATTTTTATGATGTCTGGTTATATGGCACAATGTTTTAAACGAAATTAATGTTGTTAGTAAACTGTTGCAAAGCATAAAAATGGAATTGACTAGTGCCATAACAACTTTGAGAAATGTTCTCCAAAGCCTTAAGAATCTCAGAAATGATGAATCATTTCAAAATTTTCTTCTTGATGCTACAACATTAGCTGAGAAAGTTGAAGCTGATCCTGATTTGATACCAACGTTTGAATGTACTAGAGTGCGTCGGCAGAAAAAGCAACACAACTATGAGGCAAGAGATGGACCTATTTTGGATCCCAAAACTAAATTCAAAATTGAATTTTTCTTTTTTTTATTATTGATGCTGCACCTAATTCTATTGAAGAAAGGTTCGACCAATTGGAACATCACAGTTCACATTTTTCCTTTTTATATAACATCCCTAAATTGAAATCTGAGACGACAAATGAGCTCTTAAACAAATGTAAAAACATAGAAGGCGTTTTAACACATCAAGAAAATAGAGACATTGAGCTATGTGATGAACTGAAAGTAGTATCCAAATTAGTACCAGAAAATACACCGCCAATTGAAGTTCTTCGTTATATTATTGAAAATAATATTGCTCCTAATGTCGCTATAGCCTTAAGAATATTACTAACTTTGCCTGTAACGGGAGCAAGTGGTGAGCGTAGTTTTTCAAAACTGAAGCTTATTAAAACTTATTTACGCTCAACAATGGCCGAAACTAGATTGGAAGGACTTGCCATGATTTCAATTGAAGATGAAATCGGTCAAAAATTAGACTACGCAGACCTTATTTCTGCTTTTGCAAATATGAAAGCAAGAAAAGTGTCTTTTTAAGCAGTACATACTTCAAACAATATAAATTCAAATAATGTGAAAATAGTGCTAAAAACTATAACATGTACATACTATAGTTAAGTGTTTGTGACTCAACAGTTCATCGTTCCACATGAGAAGAGCATCCCCTATATGTAAGTAATGTAACTACATTTATTTCTTATAATTGTCTCTAATAAAGTCAATGGTTTATTTTATGACTATACAGTATTTTCATCAATTTATCAATACATTATTATTAAAGGTACTATTTAAAATTGGCCTAATGGTCATGAAATTAATGTTGAAGTTTGTTTAACATAATGGTTTCAAAAATTTCAAACGTTAATTTGAGGTTGGGCTGGGGCGGCAAGGTATGGTATTGCACGGGGCGGCAAATTTCCTAGGGCCGGCCCTGATCACAGTGCTTGTCCGCCCTCAAGCATGTAATGTCATGGCGAGCGGGGACAACAGCGTCGTCGAATCAGGACTTTTTATATCGGTGTATTCATCTTTGGACTGCAAATGCCTTCTACCATGCTTTTAACAATGACCACGTGACTCGTCACTGACCGCTGTAAAAAAGAGACGGCGTATTTTCTTGGCTACTAGCTCCTTTTAAACAGATAAAGTTTCCAGCGGATCAATGTATTTCACTCGCAATTAATCCCAGCGGGCATGTAAACATGTCACACTTAGAGATCGGCCATGGCTCACAGGTAACGAAAGCTGCTAGGGACTGTAGATTACGCCCGACCACAATCAAAAATTACTCCTTAGACTAAAACAGAGCTCTTCGCGTTAAACTTCAGTTATTTAACAAATAGTCGGATTTAACCTTTAAAATAGCAAATGACGGTAAATGTGCTACTGTACTCTTCCACAATACATCTCATTATGAGGCATTTCGTACAACGTGTACCAAATACTACCAGAATGACCATGTCGAGACCAGAGCAGATAAACAAGGTGCCTTTGTAGAAGATTTCGTCACAACACCACAACTATCTGTGCACCTTTATCATACAAAAAACAAGATAATGGCTCAAGGAACTGCCACTGTTATTGAGTCATGGCTGGAAACGGACTTTGTCAGTTTAAATGAGTCTGCACAAAACATAATTTGTACCACAAAATTGGACTCGACAGTATGTTTACCCCAGCTCGCAATAGACATCACATCATCAGCTGCCAGCGTCTCATTTGCTGACAGCGAAATCATCAACACTAATTCTAGCATACACTCTCCTACAAATACATCCATTTGCCTCCCGCAGCACGCGACTTTCCAATAAGCGACACAGTAGCAAATACTCCATTTTCTCAACCTATGCTGGCCATAGAATATCCAATGGGCCCTAAAGACACTAGCACACAAACAAATGAAACATTATCACGTGAAAATCACCCAGAAGTCACTCACACGATAAATGCGCAGTGCTGCCAGGAGCTGATGCTCAAAATGGAGGACACCCTTCGAACACTAATTGCCGATCTGACGACTAATGTCTATAAATCGATCAGCGCAGAAAACGAACTACTCAGAAAGGAAATACTGCATCTGAGAGAAGATAATTCCAATATGAAACACGTCGTTGAGCAACTACGAAGCGATTTTTCTATTTATAAAACAAAGCACTCGGAACATCCTCTTATAGTACCTGAAGCTTCTGGAGATCCCTCCAAAGAACATATATCAAACGAACGCTGCAAGCAGCACCAATGTAACACCAAAAAAGTTGAGGATACAGGTGCACACGAAGCTTACCCTATTGGTGTAAAAGTAAGCAACAGGTTTACCGCCCTTAACCAGCGTTCAGTACAAAATGAACAGGCATTAACGCCGCTACCAGATCAGATACTGACACCACAACCACCCGATGAAAACACCCAGACTATTCAGGACGATTCACACCAGGAAAATCAATGGCGGCAGCAAGAATCAAAATGAAAGCCGAGTCAACAACCATGTAGTAAAGCAACACATGTTATAATTGGCGACTCTCTCCTAAAATGCATATATAATGATCGGATGTCTACTACTAAAGAGGAAACTGTCTCAGTTTTAGCGATACCCGGAGCTGGAACTGAAAGATTAATTGATAGAATTAATAGGTTCGACATACATCATAACATTACAAGAACAACAGTACATGTAGGGATCAACGACATAATGAATGGACACAGCGTTAGCCCTTCGGCGATTTCCAAACTGACCACTACAATAAAACAAAAATTTCCTAACACCTCCATTTTTATGTCATCCATTATTCCACCTTGCTATGCCTTCCAACGTCGCGTAGCCGACACCAACAACAAGACACTCCAGGGCTATTGTGAACACAACAACATTGGCTATATCAACAACACTCCTTTCTTCACAAGCAACTCTGGAGCACCAAAGAAACGCCTTTACATAAATCAAATACTCGTACATACATCAAAACTAGATAGCAGCATCCTAGCAAAAAACATCAAGTACCCGCAGCGAACGCAACACGACAACCCACCAGACACAAAGAACACAAACCGATCTACCATGAGATCAGCCCTTCATGAAAATGCACAACACACCTTACCCGCCCCTCAAAGAAGCGCTCCCGTAACCAACAAATTACCTAACAACAAACAGAACGCCACCTACAGCCAGGAAGCCAAACGTTACGATGTTATGTTTCCTCCACTACCTATAAGACAGCCACTCACAAACACATTATATGACAGTTCAACAAGCAGTGCCACAATGTCCCAGACCCAAAAATCTCCTACAAGTGTTGGAACGACTGCAGACGAAATTTGCAATCGTCATGCTTCCTCCCGTAGCCTTCCTGGTCGTGCTCAGTGGAACCCAGAACTTGGCTACCTGATGCAATTCAGTCCTGCGTCACTCAGCCAAGCACTAATGATGTCTGTGCAACGCGGGCCCTACTATATACGCGTACCTGACAGAGACATCCATTATCGATGATGAATCCACTCATTAAAAAAAAATTTTTTATTGACTTAATCCCTGCGACCAAAGCCGTCTCTCCCCTGAAAAATTAGTTGATTACTGTGACGCATAAAGTAATAAGTACTTTGTTACTTTCTCAAAACACTCTAATTTCATTGACTACAGGCCTTCGACAGTTTTTTTCATAATTTGCAAGATTTTATTTTATTTTATTTACTTTTTTAATTCGTATTCTCTCAGTGTTGCTTAATTACCCTGTTAGAATTTTAGTGTTGTGGTGTGAAAACGTGCGTGCCTACTGTTGTGTAACTATTTTAATATACTACTGACAATTTCAGTTAATTGTAATTTTTTTAGCAATACTTGTACCAAGTGTTCGTACGTTAAGTACTAAAATTTGTATTTTCACTTACTTGGTGACGTTAATTAGTTTAAATTTTCGTGGGTTTCGTATTTAAAATTGCTTTTGTTATTTTCCTTTTTAAACCACTCGCGAAAATAAAATGCATACCTATCAGTCACAATGGCTAATTAAGGATGGTCTACGGCTGGGCCACCTAAACATTTACCATTTATTAGGCAAACTTCCTGAGCTTACACAAATTCTGAATAAAATTTTTTATGTTTTTGGACTTTCCGAAAGTCGTTTAAAACGAAACGACAAAATATCAGATGATGAAATTGCCCTAAATGGCTTTAAAACAGTTCGGCGAGACTCAAGTAGAAAGCTAGAAACAGGTATAGTAGTACATATTTCCACTTCTATTAGTTATCGCCACAGAAGCGATTTAGAGACAGCAGAGACCGAGTGCGTAGGGTTAGAAATAAAACTACCGACTCAGGGACAATTTCTAGTCGGGTATCTTTATAGAAATCCCAGTGCAGGAGCCATCTGGTACGAAGATTTCACCACTATGATGGATAAAGTATTTACCACTGCCAAAGAAATTATTCTTCTAGGCGATTTCAACATCGACATGCACAACACAAACCAAACGTGGGAAAACATCATACTATCTTACAACCTAAAACAAATAGTCAACCAGCCTAGCAGGGTAACAAATGCATCATCCACAACAATTGACCACATCTACGTCACCTGTGCAGAAAACATTATAGAATGCTCTGTTCCTACTGTCGCGATGAGTGACCACTATCCTATATGTTGCACGTGGTCAAAGAATAAATATAAAGCTCCAAGAAATAAACATATCAGTATTAAATTTAGAAGTTTTAAAAATTTCAACCGTGAACTATTTTTACATGATTTGCGAACTGCACCTCTTGCCAGTGTTTACCAGCTTTCTGATCCCGATGACGCCATTCCCCATTGGACACGTATCTTTCTTTGTGTGTTTGATAACCACGCACCAACTAAGAAGTTCGTGTGAAACGACATGTCAAATCTCCTTGGATCACACAAGCAGTGCTAGACGCCATGAGGCAGAGAGATCAAGTTCACAAAAACAAGGACTTTAACACATACAGAGCACAGAAGAACAACGTGCAATATTTAATTCGTAGAGAAAAAAGAAATTACTTTAAAAATTTAATTCAGAACAAAATAAACAGTAAAGACATATGGAAAGCAATCAACACCTTAGCGAACAAGCGAAATCTGTCAGTCTCGTCAACCCCTAATACTTCATTTACTTGCACAGACTTCAGCAATTACCTTCAGGCAGAAATAAACAGTCTTAAATCTACAATACCAAATTCACCTTGTGACTTAGGCAGGCTGTCAGTATTTTGTGAGAACAAATGTACCAACACAATCCCATCCAACGCCATGAGGCAGAGAGATCAAGTTCACAAAAACAAAGACTTTAACACATACAGAGCACAGAAGAACAACGTGCAATATTTAATTCGTAGAGAAAAAAGAAATTACTTTAAAAATTTGGTTCAGAACAAAATAAACCGTAAAGACATATGGAAAGCAATCAACACCTTAGCGAAGAAGCGAAATCTGTCAGTCTCGTCAACCCCTAATACTTCATTTACTTTCACAGACTTCAGCAATTACCTTCAGGCAGAAATAAACAGTCTTAAATCTACAATACCAAATTCACCTTGTGACTTAGGCAGGCTGTCAGTATTTTGTGAGAACAAATGTACCAACACAATCCCATCCAACATTCCGTTTATGACAGTTAATGAAGTGTATAACTATCTTGTAGGACTTAAAGATAGTAACTCATCAGGACTTGACGGAGTCAGTAATCGAATACTGCGTTATGCGGCTCCAGCTATTAGTGATTCGCTTACATACATATATATACAATCAATGTATCGCACGGAGTTACTTTCCGTGGTACTTTAAAGTCGCTAAAATATATCCTCTCTTAAAACCTGGCTCTTCCGACAATAATAACCTTGGTAACTATAGGCCAATCTCCTTAATATCATCGCTATCAAACCACTAGAAAAACACATACATAAAATAACACTACAACACCTAGATAACAACGGCTTGCTAATTGGTAGTCAGTCGGGGTTTAGACCTAAACATTCATGTCACACAGCTCTAACTAAGATGATTGACAGCTGGCACTTAAATATTAATAACGATAACATATGTGGGGCAGTTTTTGTAGACTTTAAAAAAAGCATTTGATATGGTAGATCACGCTATTTTAATTAGAAAACTAGAAACATCAAAAGTAAACCTTCAACTAGTGACGATAATTAAATCATTCCTGTCAGACAGAAAACATGTAGTTTCTTACAATAACTCTTGCTCAAACCCAACCGTAATACAAGTAAATACCGGCGTTCCTCAGGGGTCTATTCTTGGGCCTCTACTTTTTGCCATATACATTAATGACCTTCCACTACACGTCGAGCACGCATCCTGTGACCTATTTGCTAATGACTGTACTGTCTACCCGAGTCATACAAGTTGTAACACACTCGAACTATCGTTACAAAAAGATACAGACAATCTGATTAAGTGGAGCATCGGAAATCGCATGCTAATTAATATAATTAAAACAAAGTGCATGTTAATATCAACTAGACAAAAATTACAAAATTCAGAGAAAACAGCACTTCAGATCTATATTGGTACCTTACCAATTGAAAACGTTAATGAACATAAAACTCTAGGAATAGTCGTTGACCAGCATCTAAATTGGAACTCACATGTTCATGCACTGACCAAGCAAACGGCACAGAAAGTTTACCAGTTAGCTAAAATCAAACATTTCCTAGATGAAGATGCACGTAAATTGTTCTATATATCTCACATACAAACAAACCTTGACTATTGCTCCACAATCTGGGATGGTTGTTCTACGTCCAACACAAAAAGACTCCATTCACTACAAAAGCGTGCAGTGCGTCTAGTTTCTGACAACTGCCAAACACAGTGTGTAGATCTATATAAAGATCTCAAAATACTGCCTCTAAGAAAGCGCTTTCTGTTCAACAAAGCTAAATTTGTTCACAAAATCCTGTCACAGAATGCTCCAACATATCGGCGGCCAATGTTCAAATACAATGAAAGACGCAGTCAACGCCTTAACAAAATACAAGTGCCCAAGCCTAGGCTTGACTTATTCAAGAAAAGCTTAGCTTACTCTGCTGCTCATCTCTGGAACTATCTTCCACATTATCTGAAAGATAACAACCTCAGTCCCTATGCATACAATCGTAAACTTTTCGAATACTTTATGAGTTCTGATTATCTGCCCCCCTAATGTAATTATTTTTCCGAACAAATGATATAATATCGAATGTAGGTTTAATGATGATGTTAGTGCTTTTCAACATATTTTGTTTCATGGTAATACTTAGTTTGTACTTTTCAACAAATTTATTTCATGTTTATAATTAGATACTGTGAATGTGAGTATGCTATTATTTTACCTTTACAACGTTGAATTCCTTGAATTGATGGGTAAAATGTATGTGAGAATAAATGAAATCAGTATAAAAGACGAGAGAAAGGAAGGGCAGAATGTCAGACGGGCCTGCGTGCCCAATTCTCAACCCTTTGAAAATAAAGTTCGTTCGTTCTCTCTCTCTCTCTCTCTCTCTCTCTCTCTCTCTCTCTCTCTCTCTCTCTCTCTCTCTCTCTCTCTACCTCTCCTACCCTGAGTATTTTAGAACAAAAACTGTTTGGTAAAGCTATCAACATGTTTCCTCAATGTTTGTCATATCCATCTCCTTCTGACACCTTACTCAACTAGCATTTGTCTGACTCTTTCAATCAGTTCCACTGTGGTGGTCTTGCCATACCATTTCAATCCTTCTATTTTGGGACAAGTACTGCCCTCTATGAAAGTATGTATCTTTCTGGTTGTAATTTTTGTTTTTCTTAAAGTTTCAGTCATAAGAAAAAAAAAAAAAAAACTACGAGTACATTGACGTTTGAGGTACAGAGCTTGATTTGTTGTGATTTCCATCTCGTATGTCACGATGCAGCAAAAGCTTCTCTTGCCTTTTATACCCTTAAATTAAAATCGTTATTTGTCCATCCACGTGTATCTAACATGATGCAAAGATATATGTGAGTCTACATCTTGGCTGGTAGTCAACTAAAAAGTTACAAGAAAAGCTAAATAAACACTAACCACATATAAGTATTGGTATAGGTTTTTGAAACCCGCATTTGAAAACTGGTGTTTTTTGTGTGCAAGGGATACCCGGTTCAACCCCATGTGGGTTATAATTTGGGTATATAGTGTTAATCTTTCCATATAATGTATTACCACATATAAGTATTTAATTATGTTTCAGTTTTCATACATATTTATGTTAGCTACAGCCTGTTACATTTGTTCCCTTCATTCCATGATTTAGACCCTCTTAATCAGAGCTCCAACGCGTCTTAGCCATGGTAAAAATAAAAATACTGTGTGTTTATGTTGTATTTTATTTATGGTAGAATGGATGAAAGAAGTAAAATGCCTCTTAGATAAAACTTCTTGCGAGTCACAATCAGCTCTATTTAATCTCCCAGTTACTCCAGTTATGACTCGACAGATCCTGAATCATTTCACTCTTAATCTCCAATCAGGAGCAGTCTGTCTTAGCATCTCAAATGCAAAGCCAATTGCGAATAGGTTTCTGATTTTGGTAGGGGTTCCTCACATTAACACATGATAACATAATATATTGCTCTTTACATGGTATTTTCAAACTCCATAACCATATAATGTCTTTCCACTACCGTTGTTACTTGTAATGTTTACAAACTCACTACTACACAGATCTGTCACTGATAATATATTCCAAGATGTTACTTTCTCGTAATTGAATATCGCAACAAATTCCATCTGCAAGAAGCATTACATCACTCTCCGTGTCTTAATTTTTAACAAAATTGTCATCTTTCGACATCCCAGTGAAATCTGCCGTGTATTTGGGCACGTCATGTTTTCAAACTGCCGCATTATCTTCAAATACTGTCTATCATCCATATTGGAAAACCTGCACAATATGGTTTGGGGCAGTTATCTGCTATCGATGTCCCGGCATCAAACGTTTGTTCAGTCAACCAGTCTCGGTACTTACTGACGCCTTTTCTGTCGGGCGGAAGCTGTTACATAACGTAAACTCTTGACCCTGCACAAATAGAAGTCAATGTTGCTTCAAACAGGTCAATAGGTCAGGTAATAGTATGGGAGTGACAAAACACGATAAGAAAACCCTGAACGACAAAAGCGAAAACATAGAATACTGGAAGAATTAGCACGTAATAGGAATGGTAGAGTAATAATGATAGAGAGGATTGCACACCCGAAAAAGAGAACGAATATATTTCGCGACACTAGAACAAGGCCCAGCTTTTTAATACTGTCATCTGGTTTTTTCAGTCCATGTCCTATCCAGCTGATAAATCTTGTTTCTTGCACCAGATTGACATGGACTGTATTTTGTGATATTGCTCGTCCAGTCACAATGTTCTGTAAATGGGTCAGGTTACCGACTGTTGGGGCCCTGACAAGGTGTACGGTTAAGTGCGTATATTCTGATGCAATGTGTGAGTGTAAACATCAATAATGATAAACGCGAATGGATGACAGTTCGACAGGTTCACAGGACACTCACTCCAATCACAGGTGGAAGTCAAGGATGGCTGGACTACTGTGGTCGTTCATACTGTTTAATAGGACGCACACACTTAGACAGTACGTGTATAGTTACAGGAACAACGGTCGACATAAATAGCATATTGTTGATCAATGGTCTACCATCTTAAGTTAGCATTCATGGTGAATAACATCACAATGGAACATCTGTAGACAAGCACTTAGATTTCCACTGTTTATCAATATAATCATCAGGCCTTACTGACCGAGTGTGTCGGTTAATAAATACTGTTCAAGTATGACTCCTAGACAGAACCTCTTTTCTAGCGAAGATTCCTTTAGGTAAAGTACAGCAAATCTATCTGAAGATAATGTTAACCCACCAGTATTGGGTTTTCTTTATAACTGTGATCTCTTAATCATCACCTGATAATAAGGGACATCCCCGTTCTCTGATTGATGATCGACAAAAAGTTAGAATCCAAAATGGCTTCTGGTTCCCTTTTGAGCATCGCTCACTATACAGATGTATAGCAAATCTTCAATAGAAGCTTTGTTCATAAACACAAATGTCTCTACAAGAATCAGCATATTCTTTCATCTTAAATGCTGCATACAATCATCTACAGTGCTGCTAGGAAACATATCATCCCCACATATGGATATGGATAGTCCTAATGTAGACATCTGCCCAATTAAGCCTAGGACGAAAAAGTTCAGTAAAATGTTCTTTTACCTGGGCATAGGAAATACACTAGCAAACACAAACGCTCTCCTGACGTCACTGAATCAACACTGGGGAACTCATAGACCTAACAGTCCTAGAAGAAACTATCTTCGTTCCCATAATAAATCATAGAGATCACAGACTTTGGACAGGTCTAAAGCCATGACATCCCGCCAGGCTCCTTCATCACCGAAGCACTCCCTAACGTATCTTTATGCGCCGAAAGTGGTTGACCCCAAAGTACAGTACAAGGAAAATAGTCCGACATAGACATACAAAGATAACACGATATAAGACCGAATCGTCTCAAACAAACAAGGAGTAAACATAGATTCGGATCATAAACATCCCTGCATAAACCTAAGCAAGAATAATCTGTTTCTGGCTATACCAGACACAAAATATGACATAAGTCTAGATTCATACGCCAAGTTCGATATTCAGGAAAGATACAAGAACAGATAACTCATAGAATGAATACACATCGACTAATCTGAGTTCTGTCCCTTAGACTGAGAATCGTGAATTCAAAGATAAATATATTTTTATCAGACAAATAATTACATTTTACATTTGTATGCGTGTCAACAGTAATCTGTGCGTCACACAAAAGAATATGTGCGCAACAGACTACCACACCCCCCGGGAAAAAAAATGAAAATCATTTTTTTTTTCATCTGAGAGCAACATACAATAGGCTCACAGCGCACAAATACTGCGCAGATGAGAAATATCTGGAATTTATAAGCCAAATTAAGGCAAAGTCGAAATATAGATCGACTGGTGAGAATACATCTCAATCTCTCAGAGAAAGCATTTCTCTTAAGCATACATGTTTCCAGGGAGGTGCCACCAACGTATACTACAATGCTGGCAATGACACAATGCATATAACAATTTCATATGTAAGCACTATAAGTACATGATTGACAAAAAAGAAAAATCATCAACGAGTATCGGTGAATATATATATCAATGAACGAAGTGATAGTAGTGATACAATCACTATATTACAAATTACAATGTGTATCTATCTTGATATAGAAAAGAAAAACTGTTGTAGAGTTGGAAGTGTTAAGAAGTCCAAGACGCAACAGTTAGGTGGAATCATGTGGGCATCTAGACAAAATGTCTGCCATCACATTATCTGATCCACGAATAGCTCGTACTGAGAAATGAAAAGGTTGAAGAGCAATTGCATATCGAGTAGACCTCGAGCTGTTCAAATTTTTACTCTTATAGCCGTAAGAGCTTTCTGATCGGTTTCTACTATGAAATGTGTGCCTAGAAGGAATCTTTGTAGTTTGAGAATTGACCAAACCATAGCCAATAGTTCACGGTCTAAAACCGAATAATTCCTTTCTGCAGCATTAAGTTTTCTAGAGATATACATTACTGGATGCAGAGTTCCAGAGTACTCTTGCATTAGTGCCGCTCCAATCCCAGTGGATGAAGCGTCACTACGAAGAACAAATGTCTTATCTGTAGTAGGTAACACTAAAATAGGTGGTGTTGAAAACAAATTTTTAATCTTATCCAAAGAGGATTGGCATTCCTGTGACCAGTGGACCATATTAGGCGTCCCTTTCTTTAGTAGCGTAGAAAGAGGTGCCATGATAGAGGATAGATTCGGAATAAATCTTCCATAAAATTGAATAAGACCTAAGAGACTTCGTACTTGCTTTTTAGTCTTAGGAATAGAGATGTTAAGTATCTTAGTGATATTATGGTCCTCTGTCTTTAGGAAACCATGACCAACTCGATGGCCTAGGAAAGAAATTTCGCTAAAACCAATGTAGGCTTTAGAGGGTTTCGCTGTCAGGTTATACTCGCGTAGAGTAGATAGTAATTCAACTAACCCTGAATAGTGATCTTCCCAAGTATCGCTGAAAAGACAGATGTCGTCTAGGTACGCGATGACATCTGACCGATAAGATAGGATTCGACGCATCATGCGTACGAATGTAGCTGGTGCGTTCATAAGGCCGAAAGGCATGAAATTCCATTGAAAAAGGCCTCTAAGTGTAGAAAAAGCCGTAATTGGTTTGGCGCGTTCAGATAAAGGAACTTGCCAATATCCTTTAGACAAATCTAGTTTAATGAAAAAATGAGATTTAGAAAGCCTAATAAGTAGCTCTTCTAGTAAAGGCATAGGTTCAGCATCAAACTTCGTAACTTGATTCAATTTGCGATAGTCAACGCAAAGACGTATGTTATTGTCTTTTTTCCGAACAATAACCATCGGCGAAGAATATGCGGAAGTGGGTGGTTTAATTATTTTTAAATCTATCATTTCATCCAATTCCTTCTCAACCTGTGCTTGAAAATGTATAGGAATAGGATAAGGTCGGACCCTAATAGGATTATGGTCAGTTAGAATAATGTCATGTTCAATGACATGAGTTTGTCCTGTGATGTCAGTAAGGACATCCTGAAATGTTTGTAACATCGCCGAAACTTGTCGCTGTTCTCCTAGAGATAAATCAGGAGAGACAGTAACATTTTTCCATGATTCACTAGAATGAAGTGGAATCATCGGAAGCGGAAGATTTACATCTGAAAAACTTGTTTCCTCATCCTGTATCACGGACAGTCATGAGTAATGACCATGTTGTACTGGAGAATTGTCCGTTGCTTGGAAAATGGGTTGCAAATAATCCGGACGTTCATGGAATTCCGTAAGCATATTGATGTGGAAGGTTTTATGCTTTCCATCAATATCGACAATGTAGTCAACATCGGAAATTTTCGAGATTATATCGTACGGACCTTTCCAAGAAATAAGAAGTCTGTTTTCCCTACGAGGTAGCAAAACAAATGCTTTGTCACCAGGACAAAGTTGTCGTAAGGTTCTTTTCTTATTGGCAAATTGTCTTGCTTTCTGCTTAGCAAATTCAGAAGAAGAAGTTGCCAATTTGCATGCTTCGATAATCTTTTGTCTCAGCGCGATGACATATTCGTAAGAAGATTTCGTGTCATCGGTAATATTATCAGCGGTTATGAGATCATGAAGCAAAGACATAGGGCCGCGCGGTCGCGCGCCAAAGACAAGTTCAAAGGGAGAAAATCCTGTATGTTCATTGGGGACCTCTCTGTAAGCAAAGAGGGCCGCGGGTAAAACCCTGTCCCAATCTTGAGGATGATCCTCAGTTATCTTCCCTAGTAAGCTTTTGAGTGTTCTATTTAGTCGTTCCACCATCCCATTGGACATAGGATGATAGATACTACTCAAAGATCTCTCTATCTGCAGAGTAGACATTACTTGAGATATGGTATCCGATATTAGTTGGGTGCCATGGTCTGATAATATCTCTCCGGGGAATCCCAGACGAGAAAATATAAGCCAAAGAGCATCTGCAATGTCAGCAGTAGTAATGCTCTTCAGAGGAATAGCCTCTGGCCAACGTGTGCACATGTCCACACACGTTAAGATAAACTGATGTCCTCTAGCAGATTTGATCTTAAATGGACCAATGATGTCTATCGCCATTTTCTGAAATGGTCGAATAGGGATGTCTGCAGCCTGAATAGATGCAGCATGGCGTGGACCTTTGGATTTGACTTCTTGACATACTATACAAAATCGACAATAAATCCGTATGTCTTTGTTCACAAAAGGCCAAAAGAAAGCCGCCAGAACTCTTGACTTTGTACGGGAAAAACCCATATGTCCAGCACACTGAGAGTCGTGAGCGTGCTGCAAAATTTTAACTCTCAAATTCTTGGGAACAAGAATCTGAGAATGACTTGACTTAGCGGAGTCTTGCACCATACGTACAAGTACGCCATTCCTCATTGTAATCCAAGATTTACGCTTTGTATCTTTATTCGGATCACCTTTTGTTGCAAGAGTGAAGAATTTCTTTAGAGTCGGATCCTCTTCTTGCTGTTTTATAAACAAGTCACGAGAAATTACCAAGGGATCATCTTGGTTATGCACTTCATTATCTTCAGTAGATGAAGTTTGAGGCATATTAAGAGCTTGAGCTCTAGTGACTACAGCATTAGCAGTTTGCATATTTTGTTTTTTCCCAAACGGAAATTTGTTGCGGAGTGCATTCTTTGACTCCGTGAATACGACCGACGATAAGATCAGCGATCGGATTTGGCAGAAGACATGCGTGTACATCTCCTGTAAAGAAAGGAGTAGCAATCCTAATGATAGCAGTAGAGTATTTCTCTAAGGTGCCGCCAAATGTTACACATTTGACAACTTTTCCAGTGGCACGAGAAGGATCTACAAGTGACTGCCTAACACCAATTGTGGTGCATCCAGAATCAAAATGAACTGAGACTGGATTGTCATTTACTAAACCTTTATGTAAGACAAGAGAACCTCTTCCATCATGCGCGACTCACGCAGGAAGAGCGGGAAGAGGATGGCCACAACTTAAAGTGGACACCGTAGTTGGTTCAAATAATGTTTTGCATTGGGGGCACTGAGATGCTCTCCCAAAATCAAAAGCGGAACATGCCATATTATTAGCATCATTATTATCTTTAGTCTGTTTATAGGCTTCATGTGACTCTTGCTGTGCAAAGTTTGCCTGATAATGTGATTTATGTTTTTTGTATTGTGATCTACCTCGATTATTATTGCCTCTGTAATCATTATTGTTTCCTCTATTGTAACCTCCATTTGGGTTTGAGTCATAGTTCTCATGGTTACCATTATCATATTCATTATAATGAGTATCTCTATAACTATGATCTTGTTGTCTCCATGATGGATGACTTGGATAGTTTTATAATGACTTCCTCTGCGGAAATTTCTATAATTATGACCACCCCTGAATCGAGGGCTGTCGATTCGTCTCCAGTACTTCGCAGAAGAACCCTGAAATGATTGGTTACCTTGGTTTTGAAAACTATTATGGTTACCTTTTTTATCAAACCTGTTTTGTGGTCCCTGAAATTTGTGTGAATAATTAGGGTTGTATGGTGTTGCTGATGCAACTGGCATACTTTCTTTAACCTTAGCATTGCTAAAAGCTACGTCCGGATGTGCCGTGACGTATTGGGTACAATATTCTTCCATTTCTTTTAGTGTCTTGGGTTTACGCTCATGTAGGAATTCAAGGAATGGTTTATTTATACTTGACATAATCTTGTCCCTGAGCAACAAGTCCATAACGGCTTCATATGTCTTTTCTGTTTTGGACAGCTCAGTCCAACGATTAAATGTAAGACGTGTCCTAGCAATGAATTCTGAGAATTCTACCCCTGATTCAGGTACCATTTTCTTAAACAAAATACGGTAACCTTCCTCTGTTAACTGATATTTTTTCAATAAGGCTGCTCTGATAACATCATAATTATCTTTGTCAGTCTCTTCAACCAAACTTAAACTTGTAAGAGAATCACCTTTCAAATTTTCTGACAACTGATTAGCATACTGTGATTTATCCACATTATGAGTTCGACAAGAACGTTCAAAACGATCCAGCCAGAAAGTAATATCGTCACTGGAAAGATTGAACGGTGGTACCTTGACCTTATAAGTAAAAGGTTTACCATTATTACTAGTTGACTGATTAGCAATACCCATATTTGTCAATTTCAATTTTTCTAACTCAAATGCTAACAGTTTTTCCTCATGTTCTCTTTTTGCCTTTCTCTCCTCTGCTTCAGCTTCTCTGTCTAATCTCTTTTGTTCAGCCTCAGCTTCTCTTTCTAATCTTTTTTCCTCAACCTGCATCTGCAATTTCTTTTGTTCAAATTCTAATTCCAATCTTCTATCCTCACTTTTTTGTTTTTTCTCTTCAGCTTTCAGTTTATCAATTTCCAATTTTTGTGCTTTTTCATATTGAGTGGTAGCATACTCCTCTAACTTATCACCAGTCTTGCCTAGGGATTTCCCTTGATCAATAAAGTAATCTAAAGTCGACATAATGTATACTAATATGTGACTAGATACCTGAAATAGCAATAATGAAATCTATCTCCAAATAAATGGAAACAAGCTCTTAATAGCTTGAATAATCAGCTCCTTTATCCCAATCTCTGTGGGAAACAAGTCTTTAAATAAGGTCTTGTATAATCAACTGTGTACCTATAATAACAGCAATTAATTCTCAGTTACCTCTACACCTCACGGTAGAAGGGGAACGACTAAGTGAAGTGAATTTTCACTTGATTCTTTCTAATAAGTTCACTACACAGCTAGTAGTGTATGATCAAGTATATTTTATAGTATATGTCAACCAACAACATACATAAAGTACAAATAAGAAAGACAATACGAAAACATTTGCAGAAATCAAATAAATCAAATAGGGAAATCAATGAAAATAATCACAGAATCTGTGATGACAACTGCAAGGGGATAAACAAAACAAATGACGTCACAGTGTATAAATATAAATGTGTATAGAACTAAATTTTAGGAAAGGGTAGATCTACAAATACGAACATATCAAAACAAAACTGAAGAACAGAAAAAATATTACGAAAACAACGATAAGCACAGTCTTCACAGCTAACAAAAAATAGCAACAGATGTTGCATGCAAATTTTCAATTAAGAAAATTGCTCCCTACAGAACACTAATATAGGACCAATATGACTCGGTATACCCTATACTAGTCACCTCACCAACCGCCCACAGCAATATACACAAATATCACATATAAACATGTAAAAATAAATATACATATAGCATAAATACATATAATATAATGAAATGTGTTGCAGATAGAATGTGTTGCAAATAGAAGGCTCAGTTATAATGGTACTGTATTATGGTACTTTATTAAACAATTAATTCTGTCCAAAATTATTAAAGTTCAACACAAACTATGGCAGTGCAGGAAAATCCACCGTTTACAGTTCCTAAGAATCACAAGTGGGACTTCTCGCTTCAGTTGCACTGTACATTTCGCAAACACAGTCAAATATATGCTCCAACTTTGATGTGTAATGCTGTTTGTTTTATGTAAACACCATCTGTTCAACTAGCGCTGACCTATTTACTGCATACGATCGATAGGGCAGGTCATGCTGACATCGCCTGTAGAGTAGTACTGCTGGTGTGTCGTATCAGGCCACAGGAAACGGTCTGGTCTCAGTAGCTGACTTCTCAACATGTCCACTGTGCAGATTGACCCAGAAAGCTGGCCTACCACATTGATAAATCTTGTTTCTTGCACCAGATTGACATGGACTGTATTTTGTGATATTGCTCGTCCAGTCACAATGTTCTGTAAATGGGTCAGGTTACCGACTGTTGGGGCCCTGACAAGGTGTACGGTTAAGTGCGTATATTCTGATGCAATGTGTGAGTGTAAACATCAATAATGATAAACGCGAATGGATGACAGTTCGACAGGTTCACAGGACACTCACTCCAATCACAGGTGGAAGTCAAGGATGGCTGGACTACTGTGGTCGTTTCATACTGTTTAATATTTAATAGGACGCACACACTTAGACAGTACGTGTATAGTTACAGGAACAACGGTCGACATAAATAGCATATTGTTGATCAATGGTCTACCATCTTAAGTTAGCATTCATGGTGAATAACATCACAATGGAACATCTGTAGAGAAGCACTTAGATTTCCACTGTTTATCAATATAATCATCAGGCCTTACTGACCGAGTGTGTCGGTTAATAAATACTGTTCAAGTATGACTCCTAGACAGAACCTCTTTTCTAGCGAAGATTCCTTTAGGTAAAGTACAGCAAATCTATCTGAAGATAATGTTAACCCACCAGTATTGGGTTTTCTTTATAACTGTGATCTCTTAATCATCACCTGATAATAAGGGGCATCCCCGTTCTCTGATTGATGATCGACAAAAAGTTAGAATCCAAAATGGCTTCTGGTTCCCTTTTGAGCATCGCTCACTATACAGATGTATAGCAAATCTTCAATAGAAGCTTTGTTCATAAACACAAATGTCTCTACAAGAATCAGCATATTCTTTCATCTTAAATGCTGCATACAATCATCTACAGTGCTGCTAGGAAACATATCATCGCCACATATGGATATGGATAGTCCTAATGTAGACATCTGCCCAATTAAGCCTAGGACGAAAAAGTTCAGTAAAATGTTCTTTTACCTGGGCATAGGAAATACACTAGTAAACACAAACGCTCTCCTGGCGTCACTGAATCAACACTGGGAACTCATAGACCTAACAGTCCTAGAAGAAACTATCTTCGTTCCCATAATAAATCATAGAGATCACAGACTTTGGACAGGTCTAAAGCCATGACATCCCGCCAGGCTCCTTCATCACCGAAGCACTCCCTAACGTATCTTTATGCGCCGAAAGTGGTTGACCCCAAAGTACAGCACAAGGAAAATAGTCCGACATAGACATACAAAGATAACACGATATAAGACCGAATCGTCTCAAACAAACAAGGAGTAAACATAGATTCGGATCATAAACATCCCTGCATAAACCTAAGCAAGAATAATCTGTTTCTGGCTATACCAGACACAAAATATGACATAAGTCTAGATTCATACGCCAAGTTCGATATTCAGGAAAGATACAAGAACAGATAACTCATAGAATGAATACACATCGACTAATCTGAGTTCTGTCCCTTAGACTGAGAATCGTGAATTCAAAGATAAATATATTTTTATCAGACAAATAATTACATTTTACATTTGTATGCGTGTCAACAATAATCTGTGCGTCACACAAAAGAATATGTGCGCAACACCAGCATCATCGTTTTCTCCTCATATCTAACTCTACTGTTATTTGCCTGCCTAACTCCATATTCCCAATATGCCCCAATGGGCGTGTAACGGGATCCTTTACCTACCTTACTAAAGCACTTGGTCAACCGTACCTTTCAGTTCCATGTGAAGCATATGGCCTTCAATCACCTCTTCCCAAGCTTTCCTGCTTTTGGTAATCTGTTCAAGTTCTCGATATGTCTTCTTTATTCTTGATATGTCATTCCCCAGTTCTCTTTCCCGTGTTCCCTCGGGAAAGTTTGACACTCATAAAGATGCCGCTAAGCTAAGCCCTCGTTTGCGTTTGCAGCATTCATTTCCATAATTCCCGCCGTAAGTACTTCAGTCGGTCGGTCGGTCGGTCAGTCACATTTTGCACACCGTCATTTGCGCACTATTTTCTATTTTCGAGAGAGTACATTAACTTTCAACCACAGCTAAGGGGGTGCAACTGTGGTTGAAATTTAGACAATAATTTGTTGTTGTTTTGAAGAGGTGATGGGTTTAGAGCGGGCACTTAATAGCTGACCGCGATTGCCTCTTCTCGTTCCATCTTGGTCTACCCTGTTCAACCTGAAAATTGGTTATAATTGGGGTATTTAGTGTTATTTTATTTATTAATTTTGTATTAAATTTAAATAACAATTGTCTTTTGCAGTTGCTGGTTTTAATTTATATTAGCATTTATCATTTTATTTTCTCTTTTGTATTGTTTATAGATAACTATTGTCCTTAACTTCTACTTCTTTGATCCTTAGCCGCCGACCGTCAAAGCAGTCAGTGGCCATCACGCCTAGTGGCGTCTTGTAGGGCAACAACAAATTGATTCCACTTTGCTTGGTCGGCGGCCATCCTTCGTACAGTGCCCCAACTCTGGTTCATTCTTTGCATCTCAGCCTCCACAGTCCTCCGCCTGGTTGTTTTTGGTCGGCCTCTCTTTCGTTTTCCTTCAGGGGTCCAAAGCATAGCTGTTCATGTGATGGCATCGGGGTCTCTTCTGAGGACATGGCCAACCCAGCTCCAGCGTCTGCCAGCTATGATGGTGTGCATGTCCTCTTGCTTGCTCCGAGTAAGCAGATCTTGGTTGGTGATGGTACTCGGCCAAAAGATTCGGTGAATTTTTCTTAGGAACGTTGTGTGAAAAGAGGACAATTTCGACATTTCCTTCTCTGTAACTCTCCAGCATTCCGCACCATAGAGAAGCACAGAAAGCACACAGCTTTGATATAATCTTAATTTCGTGCTTGTGCTGTATTGAGAGGACTTCCAGATGTTGTTTAGGCTAAAAAAGGCTGTTCTTGCCTTGTTCATTCTGATGTTGATGTCTTTGCCTGCCCCGCCGTCTGGTGTTACTATGCATCCTAGGTATGTGAAGGTATCTGTCTGTACCAGTTGCTGATTCCTTACTGATATGGGCTCAGGGTTGCTCACTTGTCCTTAACACTTGGTTTTAATTTGTATTAGTATTTGTTCTTTTTGAGTTGTCTTTCCTTGTCCTATGAGTAGTTAGTAAGTTTGCTAATTTTTCTGTTGTTTTTATCATTTTTATTTTTTTAAATGATTTGTTAGTTCTTGTTGCTTAATTTCTATTTGGTTGAATATCTTTTCTGAAGTACTAACCTTATATGTTTTCCTTTGTTTTATGTATATATCTTTTAAGTATCGACTGGGCTTCTCCTGGGGCATCTATACTTAAAACCTTATCACCTGTCATGTCTATATTGTGATTTCTATAGTAAGTTTTTAATTCAAGCCTTTGTTGTTCGTACTTTTTACAGTGGATCAGGTAGTGGTCTATGTCATTCTCTTCCTGACATTCTTGGCAGTGTGGTTCCTCTATCATAAAGTATGCTGCACCGAGACGGAGACGCCACAGTTTTTTGTTCGATGGTATCTTTAACTTGCAAGGGGAAGACAGCGCTATAAGTGGGAAGATAACATCAAGAGATGGACAGGAAAGAGTCTATCAGAGTGCACCACCAAGACAAGAGACAGAAGACGTTGGAGATCCATTACAGCCAACCTTCGTTGTGGAGATGGCAACTGATGATGATGATGATCTTTAATTCTTCTCTGACCTGGCACGTCCTTGTTGGTTCTTTCAGCAGTTTGAACGCGTGTCTGCCTTTTCTACTGTTCTTCCATGTTGTCTTCCATTCCTCGTTGATAGTTAGCTTCACTTGGCTCTTGATGTCCGACCTTCCCAGTCCTGCTCTTATATTGTTTTTACTTATTCTTCCATTCTTGGCATTCTGGTCTGCGAACTCGTTACCAGCTATACCTATGTGTGCTGGAACCCACACTGGCCTCACACTACATCCTCTGTTCCCTAGTGATGTACAATAATTGTATTGTTTCCCCTTATATGTACTCTCCCGAAAATAAAAAAAGTGCGCAAATGAAGGTGTGCATGAACATTTTGATTATGGAATGAAGCCAACAACACGATTGATAAACAGTACATGAACTGGAGTTTCGTCAAAATTCAAACGCTGTTCTCAGTGGCAGTAAGTCGACCAGAGCAAGATTTTAAAAGATGAACGAACAATTGCGAGACACGTTGTCATAAAAGAAATGTTAGTTATTTAGATCAATTTACGGTCCATTAGATCATTATCACTGCTCCACATGTCATTTGGTATGGTTACTCCATGTCTTTATATTTAATACATCCATATAATTTTCACTACAAATATCTAATGACGGTCGCCTGCAATGAAATGACCACAGTAGTGATAGTACCGTCTGTAATACATGTAACAGAAACAACACACTTGTAACGAACAGTTTTAGTGTAAGGGGAAGTAAACTGGAGTATGTTAGTAGTTGAAATAGATTTTGAGTTATAGCACTTAGTTGCTTGTTAGCTATCGAATTATTTAGAGAGTATCTCGTGATAGTTTCGAGAGACAGATTACAGACAGCGTGAAAAGCGCTGATATATTTATTCTGTATTGTTTTGAGTTGGGTGAGAGAAGCTCGCTGCTAGGCCGCAGATGATTAATTGTTTGAGTTGTGTTGACCGTGAGGAAGTCTCGTGTCTGCTTTTGAGCGGGACGAGTGTGTTATCTAGGGAGAGTGTTCCGGGCGTTTTGACCGGGTAGGAAGACAGTGTTTTTTTGGGAAGTGTGAAATGCCTGTACAGTGCTGAATTTAAAATGTCGACGGATTTTTCGCTGTGGGTACAGTGTAGTATGAAACTGCAGTTTTTGATGATTGTGGAAATGTTTATAACTGCAGTGTGCAGTCTTTAAAGGCCATTATCTCCTGTGTGAGGAGTCCTGAGTTTAATAAGAGTACTTTAGGCCATGAATCATGATAGCTCCTGTGAGAGGATTGTTATTGAGGATTCTTTATAGAGATGAGTTTAATAAGAGTACTTTAGGCCATGAATCATGATAGCTCCTGTGAGAGGATTGTTATTGAGGATTCTTTATAGCGCTGAGTTTAATAAGAGTACTTTAGACCATGAATCATGATAGCTCCTGTGAGAGGATTGTTATTGAGGATTCTTTATAGCGCTGAGTTTAATAAGAGTACTTTAGGCCATGAATCATGATAGCTCCTGTGAGAGGATTGTTATTGAGGATTCTTTATAGCGCTGAGTTTAATAAGAGTACTTTAGGCCATGAATCATGATAGCTCCTGTGAGAGGATTGTTATTGAGGATTCTTTATAGCGCTGAGTTTAATAAGAGTACTTTAGGCCATGAATCATGATAGCTCCTGTGAGAGGATTGTTATTGAGGATTCTTTATAGCGCTGAGTTTAATAAGAGTACTTTAGGCCATGAATCATGATATCATTGTAGCTGCCGAGTGCGCAGTTCTTATGTGGTAATTTATATCTTGTGTTGTGCTGTGAACGGTATTCTATGTGTATTTCATCAATGTGTTGTGACGTGAATAAACCCATATGAAATGTCACCAGTCGTTTACAACCATCCATGACTCTTGTGTACGTACCTGTGGTGTAAACGACTAAACCAACACACGCACTTAATATTACAAGTGTGACAGGGAACTTAACACGTATTTAGAAATAGCCCCGGAGTGGGCGTGGTCTATTTGTATCGAGAACCTGTGCATCGCTTACCAGTAGACTTCTACAGTGTTTGCCTGTGTGGCGTATATGTAGGTATCAACTGTAGACATTACCAGATCCACAACACAACAGTAACGTTAGCAGATAATCAATAGACACCCTTACCGTATTCACCAAACAATACGTTATCAGTGTCGCCATATCAGTGATTGGCGATATCACATGACTTTCCATGGGCGTATCTTTAGGGGGGTGTAACAACACTATAATTAATAACCTGTCAATGTTGACGGGTTATTGCTAGTTTGAACATAACTGTCAGATTACCAACCACAACACTTTGGATTGTACGACAAAGATATTCATAGGCGTTAAAGGGGACTCAACACCAATTACAGTCATGTCTGCATTATATCTCGAGTTCTCTGCCTTGCTTTGATAATAGATGGAGATAGCAGATTCAGCTGTCCAACATAAGGTAGTTTTTGTCACCATCGTCATTGCTAGCTGCCATCTTCGCATCGAAGGTCGGCCGCAGTATATCTTCAACGTCCTCTGTTTCTTGCTGTGATTTTATCTTGCTAGTTTGTGCGTGTTTTGTTTTAACTTCTCTGTTCATGAGATACGTCTCATTATTCTGTAAATCCACATTTCAGGTGCCTCAATTCTTTCTTCCAATTGCTCGTTCAGTGTCCATGTTTCTAGGGCATACAGTAATAAAGACTATGCAGTATTTAACCTTTGATTACTTTCATTTTTACAATGTTAGTTATTTGTTTGGATGGTACTGTCTCATGGTGTTAAATGTAGCTTTTATCATTTCTACTCGCTTTGTGATTTCTAGTTCACATCTGACATCCTTTGTTATTATGTGCCCAAATTTTTGAAACGTCTTTACTGTTGTCTGGTATATTTTGATTTATCCTTGTTTTTAAAGGTGGCTACTCATTTGTTTTGCTAAATATCATTGTTTCCCTAGTGTTAATGTTAACCCATATTTATGGCTGATGCTGTTTGCTGGCTAACTACGAGTATCTCTTGCAAATCTTGTTCGCTCCTGGCTAACTACTGTTTTTATTTTCGTGTCAAAGATTGTTTATTGAACTTTCTTACATGATTTTTCTCTTATTTACTCATTGGTCGAAAATCAAAGTGTCATTCACGAATATCGTTGTCTGCTTATCTTTTTATTTTCTCCTGTATGATCTTGAGCAGTATTTGAATTGTTTGAATTATTAGGTTGATTGTTTCAAAGTCTGAACATTCTGTTGCACTATTTTTTTTTTAAGGGTGAAAACTATAAAAACAGATGTTTTTAAGTCATGAGGGTGTATATCACCACCACCACCATCATCACCATCATCATCATCATCATCAATCTTCATCACTTTCCTATGCGCTCCTTACGGAGCATGGAGCCGTCACTGTAGCTGATTCCCTTGCAGGAAGCCTGTACCAAACATTCACACGCTCTTCCAGCAGTGGTTTATGTGGCAATTTGTTTGACATGATGAGGTTGTCAGCCCCACGCACAACCTCGTATTCTTTCTTTGTCTCTTCTCCTACCCCCGGGAATTACATGGGGCTAGAGAATGTTTGGGCCTTCATTAATATCAGGTAACAGTTTGTTGCGTCTATTGTTCTCAAATAATTCTGTCACACGTTCTGTCCCATCTTTCTGATATATAGTTCTCATTTTTTGTTCTTGATACAACCTCCTACTTGGACATGTTTTGTCCTATTTGATATTTTCTTGTTTCATCATGTATATCTCTTGTGTTGAGTTTTATTGCCATGTCTTCTATTTCATTGCATTTTATTTATGTCCCTGGTATTGTGCTTATCTATACATCGTACGTATTTTTTGTCTATTGTTCTGTAGTTTGCTCTGTGTCTTTCTGTTACATTACTTACGATGTCATCCAAACTTTATTTTTTTTAAACTCCTTATTTCGTAATTCTTGTTTTTTTTTATTTTTATTGTTGCATATTTTTAAACAGTGCTATTTAGCTCTTACTTTCCATTTGGGCTTTCTCAACTGTGTTGTTCCGTGCTTTATATCAGCAAGCTTTAATATTTTTATGTACTTCGATAAAATATATCTGGTTATTTTGTAAAATGTCTGAATGCTTTAGTGCTGATATTTCTGCCTGCGATTGTTTTTTAACTTCCTTCTTTTTGTATTTTTCAACTTTACTTTAATTAATTTAAGTACTGTGATTTGAATTTATATCAGCTCCAGGATATATCTTTGCCTTTGTGAGGCAATTTTTACACCTGTTTTTGTGAAGTAAATAGTGTTCCTTTTTGCATCTTCTGGCTTTTCTATCTATAGTTTTCTTTAATTTTGTAAGAAAACGTGTTATATGTAAACAACAGGTTTTATTCAAGGCATTTTACGCGTGTCTCATGTCTTTTCTTTTCACTCAAACATTGTTTTCATACTATCTTCTTAAAGCTTTCTTTTCCTACTTTTGAATTAATAGTTTCTATACCTATCATTACATCTGTATATTTTACTGGTTTACGTTACGTGTGTGCGTGTGCGTTTAACTTTTCAAAGTATTCCTCTATTTTCTGTTCGTTGTTTATTTATTTTTGTTGTTGTTGGTGCATGTGTTTGTAAAATTTATATTTCAAATGATTTCCCGCTCATTTTCAATAAAACCATTCTATTATTTGGTCTCATACATATTTGTCACGTAGGTCTTTATATCATTAAATTGCCTACATCTTCTTTCTATTCTCTCACCCGCATCCTTTATTATATTATCTTTCCTTACTTGTTTTTCCTGTATTTTTCGCATCACTCGGTTGCGAAAAATATTTTCTTCAGTATTCTCAAACTTTACTTTGTGTTTTTCTCATACTGGGATACGTAATTCTATTACTTAGATGTCAGTCAGACGAGAAGGGCAATTAAGTGGCAGCTATCTCAGACATCGAGCCGACTTGGGTCTGCACCTTCAGATGACACGACACTCTAGAGTTAGATTCTCGATGTAAACGCGTGAGAAGGCTATGAGAGAGCCGACATCCGTCTGCATTTTTCACCGGTCAACAACGAGTTGCATCGGCCGAACGCTTAAGTAGGAGCGAATATTTACACCTTAGAGTTGCAGTTTCAGACATTGGTCTGGAAATCCCAGCTGACACGGCTCATGGTGGGCCCCGGTCAGCGTGAGGTGCGAAGTAGTATGAGTGTCAGTTCAGAGTCGTCGTTAGAAAAACCCGGCGTAGCGTGAAAAATCGCCCGCACCGCAGACAGGCTGTCTGAGATTTGCAACTCACGCGCGCTCTCGCTCACTGATGGCTGTTACGACATGAGGGAAGCTGACGTAGGGTGTTAGAGAAGGGGAGAGACGGGCGCTGTTTCGTGGTTTCGAAACAGTGGGATTCTTTGTCCGTTTCATAGATATTAACCCTAGTTTGAAACTTTATTTCATTTCACTCAGTAACTTGGCAGTTAGACTAGAACAGCATTCGTTCGATTTCTAGATAATCTCTGTTAATAGAGATGGCCTTTAGTTTGGTCGAAGTGGTTTAAGTTCTTAGTATTCTGTGGTTGAGGTAAATATCATAATAGATCTCTAGTATTTTGTGAAGTGATAAAGTGTTTAATCGCCTATTTCATTCTAAACTAGTTCTGTGTCCAGAGTGCCTAATTTATAGTTTGTATTATTTTTCTAGTGACGCATACAGTGGAAATACAAGATAAATTATATCTTTCTTACTAAACTAGTAGCTATAAGGAATTTAATTTAACGGCTAATAATCAGTCGAAACTGTTTTAATAACAAACTTATAAATGCGAGACGCGACATCAGTGAGTAGTGACGGAATACGCACCATATTCCTAATTCCTGATGATCGATTTTATATAACTTATTTCACCGGAAGTTTAAATAATAAGTCAAGCTGTAGGCTTGCTGTTTTAAATGTAAGTTATATTGAGTACATAATATGTAAATGATTTATATGTGCTTTTCCTTTTATACAGTGAAATACTGGGGTGACCCGAACTTTACCAGCATTTAATAAGAGAATTCATACTTGTGAAGAAATAGACAGTCCTTATTTTGAACCACGTGGGTTTCTCAAGTAACACTGATCTGACAGTGCATATGCAAACAGAGTTAGACAGAAATACTATATCCCACTAACGGGTTTTCAAAGACTGTAATGATCAATACTGGGCCTGTGAACCAGATCTTAATTTCTTCCATAAACTCTACGTAAATTTTCTGCCTGGCGGCGAGAATAATTACAATCAATAACATTAACTTTCCGACATTGTTGACAAGTGAGTGGGGAACTAAGATTTTCTGTTTGAGAGAAGTTGTCCACCGGTCATCTTCCTAATTAAGGGAAACTTCGTGTTCTGACATTTTGTGCTCGTTTAAGCCTAATTCTTACCTCGTGAGTCAAGTGACATTAACTTTAGTCTGAAATAACTATCGCCTAAAGCAGACGCTCCCCAGATCCATTTTGATGAAACCAACAAACAAATCTGCAGAGCTGGGATCTGTTTCATTAAACGACAGTAACAGATAAAAAGTGTGTGTCCAAAATTTGCGCCAGCCGGCGAAACCACAACACGATTGTAAGTATATCAGGGCCCTGATGAAAGAACCGAGTGAAAGTGACGGAAGGATGTTCGTTGTATAATACACTCACTTGTTATATTTGCTTTTTCCTTAGGCGAGATTTGCTGCTTAAGTAACGTGTTCCTTTAGAATAGATACTGCTGTCAAAGTCAGTCTATACCTTCAAAGGGGAACAATATTAGACCCTAACCACATGCATCTATAACTCTTTGGGCCATCATCTGTCATCCTAACGGGGCTGTGGGCTAAACCTAGAGTTAAGATCATAACGGGGCTATCAGACCTTGTAACATTTTCCTTGAATTTTATGACTATTTGTATATGTTTTCCTTGATGCTTTTTTTTTAAGTGTTGTGAGAAGATTTTTTTAATGATAATAAAAATCTCTCTTGAACTAAATCAGTGCGTTGGTCAGCTCGTTCCAATATATATATATTCATTGTTATAGATTTCCCACGTCTGTGTGTGTAACTGTCGTCACGTGTATGTGCGTGCCCGTGAGTAGATAGAAATATATGTAATATGTATATGTGGTAGACTGTCTGACTGCTTAAAATCTGTCGTAGAAGATAGGTGAGAGAGAGAGAGAGAGAGAGAGAGAGAGAGAGAGAAGACTTTCTCGCATCTCAGAGACAGCCTCTATCACTATTCTATTATCTCACTCGTGGAATCTATTTCTTCGACTAACTCTCACACTGTGACTCTCACTCATTCCAATCTATTCAGAAGGGACCAACCCAAGTCTTAATTCTCCTATCTAAAATCTACGACAATATTCTTCTAGTTCAGTTTGGATCAATATTTCAACTGTACGTTTATATGGGTCTTCCCTTGAGAGTTTGAATGTAATATTGTTCTGTTTTTATGTGCTCATCACCTGTCACAGTTATGTCTCTGCCGATTCCAACTTACCAAGTTTCACTTTACTTGCTTCTAAAAGTTTAGTTATCTTATTTTTCCATTGAGAGTTTTGCATCCATGTGGCGAGGCACGCACTTTCAACCCAGACTAAAGTCTATTAGTTATAAGAGAACGTAATTGCTGTTCAAAAATAAATGAACTCTGTCAACTGAAATATAGAGTTGATAAAATACTAAGCCATGAAAAGGTCTACTAGCTTCTATTTGCTAGCATAATTAAACCCTGAAAAGGACTAGTCCTGAGAAGGACTGCGATAGCTACACCAACGCTGCACGCTGACGATGCTAAAAGTTATCTTGTTCTCTTCTCTGATTTAACATTCTGAGGTTCCATGTTTCTATTTTTAGGTTTCCCATTCTAGTTTTTAGGCAGTCTTTCTTAAAATTCTTCCTCACGACAAAACGTGGGAATCATGCGTCATTATCGACATCCTGACTCATTAGAAGGCACGTCATCCCAGTCGCATTATACAGAAGATTTCTCCCCAGGGCACCTAAGAAATACACTTGAAAATATTTTGTTATATTTAAAAAAAAAATTGTTCCCTACATTTCGAAATATACAGTTGTTTGTTTATGCATTCTAATGTTAATCCATTTCTATTATTCTTTCTGGGATCCTCGCCGGTGCTACAGAGTTTGTGCACTGTGCTGAGATCCTCCTTGTGTGATCTAAGGGAGGAGATCGTAGCACTGATGGCGTTGTCCAATAAAGATGTCCTTGAAACCAAATAATTACCAAATCATTATTCTTCTCTTTCCAGCAGGTTTTCGTTATCATTTCTGATAACTATCATTGTCGTTTGTGAACTATCATTGTCGTTTGTGAACTATCATTGTAGTTTGTGAACTATCATTGTCGTTTGTGAACTATCATTGTCATTTGTGAACTATCATTGTCGTTTGTGAACTATCATTGTCATTTGTGAACTATCATTGTAGTTTGTGAACTATCATTGTCGTTTGTGAACTATCATTGTCATTTGTGAACTATCATTGTAGTTTGTGAACTATCATTGTCGTTTGTGAACTATCATTGTCATTTGTGAACTATCATTGTAGTTTGTGAACTATCATTGTAGTTTGTGAACTATCATTGTAGTTTGTGAACTATCATTGTCATTTGTGAACTATCATTGTCATTTGTGAACTATCATTGTCATTTACCTTTGTGCCACTTACAGAGCATGAAGCCAAGACTACAGCGGGCCCCCATTACAGGAAGCCTGCACCAAACATTCACGTGGTCTCTAGCTATTTATTTTACAGGATGACGTTGCCAGCCCATGCGTAGTCGCCTTATACGGACTACCTGAGGGTTCAGTAGTCCAGTTCTTTCTTTTTCTCTCCAGAGACCCTCAGAACTACACGGGGGCCTAATGAACATTAAGGTGAACGAAAATATGTAGTGTGTGATATGACTGTCTCCCCTGCTCCGCAGTAGTGGTCGAACAATGGCGAAACTTAGAATATAATGATGAGGGTCTTCAAAGGTATGAACCTTCGCTCAAGATTACTCTTGGCAGAGATATAAATAGAAGAATAATGCAAAAAGTACGAACAACAAAGGCTTGAGTTAAAAACTTACTATAGAAATCACAATATAGACATGACAGGGGATACGGTTTTAAGCATAGATGCCCCAGGAGAAGCCCAATCAATACTTAAAAGAGATATATATATATATATATATATATATATATATATATATATATATATATATATATATATATATATATATATATATATATATATAAAACAAAGGAAAATATATAAGGTTAATAACAGTGACAATATTGGTAATAATAACAAAAATAATACTTCAGAAAAGACATTCAACCAAATAGAAATTAAGCAACAAAATCTAACAAATCATTAATAAATAAAAAAAATAAAAAAAACACAAAAAAAAACAGAAACATTAGCAAACTTACTAACTACTCATAGGACAAGGAAAGACAACGAGGTTTAAAAAAAAACACCAACTCAAAAAGAACAAATACTAATACAAATTAAAACCAAGTGCAAAGGACAATAGTTATCCATATACAATACAAAACTGAAAATAAAATGACAAATACTAATATAAATTAAAACCAGCAACTGCAAAAGACAATAGTTATTTAAATTTAATACAAAATTAGTAAATAAATTACTTACTTAGTCGTTCCCCTTTTACCGTGAGGTGTAAATAAAATGACACTAAATACCCCAATTATAACCAATTTTCTGGTTGAACAGGGTAGATCAAGATGGAACGAGAAGAGGCAATAATAGTCAGCTGTTAAGTGCCCGCTCTCCACCCATCACCTTTTCAAAACAACAAGAAACATTCTACTTTATGGAGCCGAATTAGCACGTCAAAGGAATGGCAAAGTAATAATGCCGAAGAGGAGTGAAGATCTGAAAAAGACAACGAACATATTTCGTGACACGCTGTAAGTATTAATAGGACACAGAACAAATAGTGTCCTCGTTTTACTGCAATTTTCTTCTCAGTATCCATAGCGACATTAAGAGTTTTTCTCGTCTTTCTCTCGTACTTTTTCTCTCTCTTATCTCAGCACGGCAGTTGCTATTTAAAAATTCTCATATTACCTTAGCCACCACTTAGAAGCAGTACCCAAGTTCATATTTCAAGAAGGGTTTTGGTCTCAGATTTATTGGCCTTGTTACTCGCGGTATTTCTAAATCTGGAACACTCAACTGTAGGGCGTCGTTTAATGAGACCCGTTGGTTTGCCAGACTGGATTTTCTGAGATCACTCACTGTGTGGTCAAGAGTGAGAGATATACTGAGCACGAGAAGGGGATCAAAGTGAGTGAGTGAGTGAGGCAGTGAGTGAGGGAATAAGTGAGTCAGTGATAAGTGAGTAAGTGAATGTGCGAGTGAGCGAGCGGCTGCGTGTGAGTGATTGAGTGAGTGAGAGTGAGTGTGTGAGTGAGAGAGTGAGTGAGAGAGTGAGTAAGTGATAAGTTAAGTAGTAAGTGAGTGATTTAGTTAGTTTGTAAGCAGCTTATGCATAGGCATGTATTCTCAGTATAGACAACGTCTTTCATTGACATCTTTGGTGACATTGTTGTGCCTGATATTCTGGCTTCAGGATAATCATTCGTACAACTTATACCATCAAGGGTTAGAAGGAGATGCACTTTATGTTCTTGCTGTTATGGTGACACATTTCGTCATCTCATGTAACATACTTTGATCATTCATGTTTTAGATTGTAGCCATGTTTGACACCGATAGCAAAGAGTTGTATGAATACGCCAACTTTCAACTGTTTTTTAAACACATAATTAATAGGTTACCTCATTTACCTGAGGCACGCCTCGTTTAACCTTAGACAAGTGCTCTTTAGTTATATCGGAACGGGATTCTGTAATTCGCAAATTTAGATATACAGACAGTGTTTTATATAGGTGGAATTTGTACGTTTGTTGGAACTGTGTTTTTCTTCCATAGGTAATGAGTTGTAGGTTGGTCGGAACTGTGATGTTCTGAATGCCTTATCAAGTCCAGCACAAACGTAGGAATCTTCAGTTTTATGTCAAGTCAGTCCTATTGTATGGCTCTGAAACATGGAGAACAACTAAAACAACAAACCAGAAGTTAAACGCTTTCATACATGGGTGTTGCGTAGGATTCAAAGATTGAAAGGGTATGACAAGGTCAACATTGTGGAATTGATGACAAGAACCAGACAAGTGCTAGTGGACCACGAGGTGAGAAGAAGTCGCTGGCGATGGATTGGACACACACTGAGGAAACTGTTGATAGCATTAACATGCATTCCTTGTTCCAGAATGTCCAGAGTCAGAGAAGTACAGGCAGACCCTAAAGCCCGCGGAGAAGAGAACAGGAGACATAAATAAAAATGATTAATAAAATATGGAAAGACATTAATCTGATGGCACATGACAGGGGGGAATTAGCACGTGCTAGTTGGAGGGCTATGCTCGTTTTGGAGCTAAAAGACAATTAATGACTGAATATCCAGTGCAGTTTTAACCATAAACTTGCAGTCTGTCACGTGTTGTTGTCATCGTTATATAGAGTCTGTCACGTGTTGTTGTCATCGTTATATAGAGTCTGTCACGTGTTGTTGTTGTCATCGTTAATTAGTTTTTTTTCTCTCCCACTATTGGGCTGCTGAAGGCCATGCTATCAATCTGCTCATCTCGTGGACTCGACATATTATACTGTTTGCTTGCTCCCCCCCCCCCCCCCCCAATAATCCCATGTTTGTATGCCCGATTTTTAAATAAATAAAGACGGAACTCGAGGCCTGTAAAGAGTAAATAAATAATAGGCCTACACACATAAAGATATGTTTCAGGCACTCGTGCGAAATAAAGAGGTAGAAAACCAGACAATAGAAAAACAACAGCTAGCCGTAGCTAGACGGTGGTGCCGTTTTGAAGGTACTGGGTTCGATTCTCCGGTAAGCCTCTCACTTCTATTGTTTTTGTGTTGTCTGACTTTCTGCTTCTTTATTTCTCATAAGTGCCCGAAACACACCTTTATGTGTGTATTATTCATTTGCCCGATTTTTAATTTCTTAAACCAATGTTACTTGATTCTGCAGTGGTCAGGTCTCAGTCTCACGATCTCTTCTTGGCAAGGAGCAATATTTTTTAATATTAATTTTATCTCTTCCTATGTTGTCATGTCTTCAGTGTGAATTTACATCTGCCTTCTTTGGCAAGCCTATCTGTGTCCTCAGTTTCACATACGGTGGGTGGGAATCCTATGTACTTTCACTTTGTTGAAATTATAGCCGTTTCCGTTACTGCTTCTTAAAGCCTAAGTAATTGTTCTGTTAGTCACCTGTGCACGGTTATGACTGATGGAGAATCTGCGAGCAACGTTTTCTTAGCTTTAATATTATCTTTGTTTTCCTCGATAGTTAAAACAGCTGTTTCTTGTGCTTCTGCCTCAGCCTTGTAGTTGTTGGAGACTTTCTCAATGGTCAATGAAATTTGTAAATATAGATTTCCTGTCCAATTTTTAATAGTTTTTTCTATGTACCTCCTCATTTATTATTTTTAGTTCTTTATGCCGAACCGACTGTTTATATATATATATGTGGGGGCAAGCGTTTCGTTCGTTGCCCTCGTCAAGAGCGCTGGCGGTCGCTGTCTCGAGAGACTGCGCGTGGTGATCCCGGTACGACCGGGCCCTCCCAGTTCATCGGTTAGCGAGGCAGTAGTTTAGCTCCTGTGTCCGTAAATCGCAGCCTTCGGTAGTGATGTTAGCAAGCAGTCGCATCTCCGTATCGTGGCTCGACAACAGTCTCGAAAAACGGCCCCGCTCTCGCAACGAGTCGTGGGCCGGCAGTCAGTAATCTGGTGTCGCTTTCGGCTTGTCCTGTCCGACTAGTCGGCAGGCGGCCAGTGGTTCTCGCAAGAATAAAATCGCCGGGGCCGCCGGGATCCGCTCTGCACAGAGCGCTGTCTCCCTCCCCGCGCGAGCGAGCGACGAAATGCTCTGTTCGAAGGACAGTTATCTGGTTGATCCTGCCAGTAGTCATATGCTTGTCTCAAAGATTAAGCCATGCATGTCTAAGTTCACACTGTCTCACGGTGAAACCGCGAATGGCTCATTAAATCAGTCGAGGTTCCTTAGATGACACGATCCTACTTGGATAACTGTGGCAATTCTAGAGCTAATACATGCTCTACCGGCGATCTTCTGTCTCTAACGACTGTGTGTGGTGCCTTTTTCGGGCCCTCCCAGTATCAGAAATCGAGACAGAGAGTCGTGTCCGTTTCCAGATAGCGCTCGATCAGTCCGGCATTTTCCTCAGACCTACGGGTCTCGAGGTGTCTGCGTTCCCATATATGGTCAGCAATGACTCGGGGACGCAAAATGTCCGGCTCCCAGACCCTCTGCTCTCGAGGTGTCTGTATCCCTTATACAGTCAGTAATGACTAAAAGGGAAGATGATTTGGAGGGCAAGTTCCGTATCCTACTAGTGACTAGGCTGTTGCTACTGGTGTCAGACTGTATCGGCTAGACCGTTCCTCTGACGTCCAGGCCGGGTCATGCTGCATGGGCAACAGCCTGATCTAACATTGCCCAACCTCGTGCCACCGAAAGTTATTTCGGGAGGTACGCTCCTTTGGTCAGAAATGACTGATAAGGAAGATCACATATATATATATATATATATATATATATATATATATATATATATATATATATATATATATATATATATATATATATGTGTGTATTTATAAGCGATTAACCAAATACGCTAGGGCCGCACCCAATATTTACCAACATGGTTGTCGATTAATTATCTCAGCCGCTCCTTGCAAAGCAGAGAGAAATTGGTAGCAAACAGACATGACTACTTATCCCTGAGAGGGGTGTAAGAAGGAAAATACAAAATATCTGCTACAGTGCAAAGAAAGAAAAAAGTGCGACCATGGAAAAGCACGCAATAGTCAGTACAACAATTTAAAATGAGTACTTCCGGAGTGAAAGAGAGATGAGACGGGGTAGCCCCAAATCCATCTCGCCACAGGCCGCCCTGAAATCACTAGATATCCTTCTTAGAACTAAATTTGCCCAAAGAAGAATCGATGTTTAGAGAAGAAGAAAAAAAGAAGCAGAAGAAGAAGAGTAAGAAGAAAAAGAAGCAGAAGAAGAAGAAGAGGAGGAAGAAGAGGGAGAAGAGGAAGGAACGAAACACCCAGTAAATTATAGACTGGGACCTAAGACGCGTCAACAGTGAGGAATGCAGTTAACGACCCATACCTAGATTACTTGCGTCAGGGTCAGCGAACCAGAGCTGACCAAGACCTTACTCCACCTCCAAGTGGTGGTTCTGGAAACAGGCTGCATCACTGCATTCTGGCGGAGTGAGTAGGGATCGAAGAGGGAAGGCTAAGCCGGTCCAAAAAATGCTGTGCTGAAGTCGGATGTGTCGGCCGAAAGGCGCAAATATCGCAGCTTTGCTGTAAACGGACACAACGCAACCAACGTCCTCTTCAGGAAGAACACAGAAGAAGAACAGAATGATAGACTGGGCGGATATGGCAGGGGTAGACTTCAGCAAAGCTACTTTGCACACAAAGCTAAATGACTGTACCTCCCATTGTGCCAGACCTTGCACGATGGCAGAGCTCAAGGTTCACTTAGTTGAAAAACAAAATATATATATATGTTTCATCACGTCTGATATGTTGTTTTTCAACTATGTGATTATAATGGTACTAGCAATAACCCGTCAATAATGACCCCCCCCCCCCCCCCCGAAAAAAAGCGTTATAACCCTAATATAAAAATCCATATTTCTCGCCGTTTGTACGTCGGTCACATGTAAGGGATGCAACTGTGGTTGAAAGTTAGACATTAATTGTATTGTTTCCCTTATATGTACTCTCTCGAAAATACCGTAGTAACACTCAAAACGAAGAAAAGTCGGCGTAGAACCCAGTTTCATTCCGGAAAAGGATTTAACTCATCATTTTGTTAAAAATAACCTTAAAATGTAAGTTTTTTTATTGTTTCTTCAATGCCACCGCAATTGCTGAAATTAAAGGTTGCTACATTTATCATGCTATTGCGAAATCTGAACGCAAAAAACGGACTATTGAATGGCCCGCGTTTGGTCATAAAAGTCTTGCACAGGAATTCGATTGATGCAGAAATTATCACTGGCAGTAATAAGGGAGAACGGGTCTTAATTCCTCGCATTGACTTAGAACCAAGCGAGCGCAGTTTGCCATTTAGGATGCGACGTCGTCAATTCCCAGTGATTTTAGTATTTGCAATGACGATCGATAAGGCGCAAGGACAATATTTTGATCACGTTTTCCTTCCTGAACCTGTTTTCGGACACGGCCAGCTCTATGTCGCCCTAACCCGAGGAACAAATCATGAAAACTTGAAAGTTTTTGTTAAAAACAATTTTTATCAGGGAACATTATTTGAAACAAATCCACGCACTTTCACAAATAATGTTGTCATCAAAGAACTTTTATACTGAACTAAAAAAATATTTTAAAAATATATTACAGTTTTTGATTTACTTCCGTCATTATTGACGGGTTATTGCTAGTACCATTATAATCGACGAACCATGTTACGTAACTCCACAGAAACATCTGTTGCTTTCACTTTTATTTTTCATATTATTTGTTGACAATATTATTTGTGTTTCTCATAAAATCTGAGTTACTCGTGTAAACAAACTGGAGTGAGCAACAAGCAAAATATCGATAGATGGACAAACATATATAAATTATTACTTTACATGCATACAATATTTTTAAAAATTACATACTTACATTACATACACACATGCACACACTGTTATTTTTATTGTTGATCAGAATCTACGTCATTGCGCTCCGGGCAAATCCATAGGTGCTCAGTCTCCTTCAGCAAATGTCGAAGGGTATGAATGCTAATTGTTCCTGTTGCGCACTGGTTGTATACACATACCTATGTACATACCTACATACACACGTCAGAATCTTTATTCTCCATAAAATACGTTGACACGGACCGATGGGATATACTACAATACAACCTGCCATATAGGATAATTTTTAGAATTTACAACAATATGGAAGACGTCTCAAGTAGTTATATATGGGCGTTTTTTATTTGTTTTTACATTGAATGTTTTCCTATCCTTACATACATACTAAAATCCTTATTCTCATTAACACACATTGTCGTGTAGTGGTGTAATATATAAAATATAACATACACTGCAACAGTGATGTGATATATTAAATACAACCTACCACATGGGAGATTAGAATTAAAAAAATAACGGTGTGAAGAAACGTTTCCAGTAATTTAATATGGGTGTTGTTTTTTAACATCGAACATACATCCATTCATACATACATACATCCATACATCCATCCATACATAAATGCGTTTTTTGCAACGAACATACATGCATTCATGCATAGATGCATCCATATATACATGCATAACATAATCTTTATTCTCCATAAAATACATTGCCATGTACTGAAATGATATAATAAATACAACATACTAAAGAAGAGAATCATTAGAATTCACAACAATGTGGAATGCGTCTCATGTAATTCAATATTGGTGTTGTGTGTGTATCTGTTTTACATCTATATGTTCCTATCTTATATATAAATACCAGCATCTTTATTCTTCATAAAAATATTGTCATGTAGCGATGTGACTCTTAGATGCAACAAAGGTGTGTGTTACGTGCAGTCTTTGATATCTTACAATATTATACATTGGTATACTTGTTATGTTCGCAAATATTTTGTAAACAAAATAGTGCTTAAGGAAAAGTCATTATTGAGTTACTTCCCTTGAAAGTTGTGTCGTCTCTTCGATCGAACTCCGCGGATGAATCCATTTTACTGCGATTTATTCGTTGTTTGGGTAGTAATAGATTGTTCTTGCTTCAGAATATCTATGGCCTGAATTTATGTGTATTGTTTGTCTGAGTAGGACGAGTTTGTCTTATATCTGTATATCTTTACATATCTAAGTCGAACTATATGTTCTGTTGTCTCTAGAGAGGTCAAAGGCTATTCGGCGGATGTGCCGCTAGAGTGTGGTGTGATTTGGCTTCGTCCTGATGGGGACTGTGTTTTTTCCTATGTCGGCTTGTCGCCGGGAAAAAGTGATCTCAGTATTTGTGGGGAAAGTGATAGTCGTCTAGACCTATCGTGTATGCTTTACCCCAGTGTTTATTCGTATTGCCAAGGAATGGCAGAATCATATTTCTGATACCAAGGTAATCAAAGATACTCTTATGAACTCTCGTACGAAGCCACCATTTTCGATAGGTACGATTTGAATGTCTAAGAGAATATATTTGACTCGATGAAAACGACTTCGATTCCTAGCAGCACTATATCCTGTAGAATGCAGTCAATTGTTCATGATCAAATCTACAGAGCAATGAAATGTTTTATGAATGACTAACTTTAGGACAGATTCATTATCTGTATCCAAACGTGAGTGACAGCTCACGAGTGAAGCCATCTTGGAACCAAACATGTAGTGACTTTCAAGAAGAGAAAAGGGATGCCCGTATTATCGCTTGATTAGTCCAGAGATCACTGCTACACATGAGAACCCATTGCTAGCGGTTCAATATTATTATATGGAAAAATATGTGCTGAACATTATGTTAAAGAATCGTCGCTAGACGAGATTAGGTTTAGAAGCCATCTGAAATATTGTTTATAAGCTGACGTGCTCAGTCAGTGAAGTCAGATGATATATATGTATGGGCGATACTGAGTGCTTGGCTACTGACAGTCCATTATACTATTATTCTACATGAGTGCCCATGTAACATTGCAAGACCATTTATCCACTGTACCATGATGTATTATGCCAACCTGTGATTTGTCACTATCTGTGCTGTCGAGTGTGTACGTCCAATTAAACTTTAGTAAAGGTACACAGTCGTTGGTGTCGATGACTTCCAGCCATACATGAGTGTGAGAAAAGAACATTTGTCAACACCACGAACCCTTATTATCATTCGCACATTATACACTCAATCCATGTCTACACACCACTGCGTAGGTCAAGTTGACATTCCATACACTACAGTGGAGCAAACAACACCATAGAGATCTTATCAACTGATGATGATGATGTCTGTCTTCCAAGAAAAAGAGACGTTATCAACTGGTGGACCAGCTTTCTGGGTTTGACCTCGCAGAAGTTCAGAAGTCAACAGATTACCGATACCAGACCGTTTCCTGTGGCTGATACGACACACTTGCAGTATTGGTTTGCTCTTTGTCAACACTTCGTCACGTGACCTGTCAAGTGAATGCAGTATGTAGGTCAGCGTTGTTGACATTTTTACATTAGACATTACAGAGTTTCACAGAACAGTTGGATCAATTCTTGTCAATATTAACAGGAAGACAGTATTTGTGAACTAAGAAGTCCTATTTTCATCGATGGATCTTCTTGTTTTCCATATATGAACTTTAATATTTAAGGCCAGAATGTTTAATTGAATAAAGTGGCAGTTTGTTTATTTTCATAAAAATAACTTTGCCATTACTGTAAAACTGAGCCTATTTTGCAACACATACTATCATACACATAATTTATATATATTTATGTTTACATGTTATTTGTTTGTATAGTATGTTAGTTTCTATGTCAGCGGGTTGTGTTTAAGGTTGGGCGGCGTCCTCACAACAGAATATCCCACGTCATAGAGGGTCCGTTGTGGGCGTTTTCTATAGGTGCAATTTTCTTGATTGAAAATTTGCTGCGACAACTGTTGCTTTTGTGTTAGCTGTGAAGTCTGTAATTATTGTTATTTTTGTAATATTTCTTTGTTCTTTAGTTTTGTTTTGATTTGTTTGTAATTTGTTGGTCTAACCTTTTCTATCTTTCAGTTCTATTCACAATTTATATTCATATATTGTGACGTCATTTGTGTTGTTATTCTTTGCAGATTCAGTGATTATTTTCATTGATTTCCCTATTTGATTTATTTTGATTTCTGCAAACGTTCTTGTATTGTCAGTCCTATTTGTACTTTATGTATTCTGTTGGTTGACATATGTTTTATATAGGTATATTTCATAAGCCACAATTGCCTGTGCACTGCACTTGGATTATGGTATAAACCAGTACCTGATTATTATTACTATTATACAAGACCTTATTAAGGCTTGTGACGCACAGATATTGGGATAGTTTACTGATTAATCAAGTCATTAAGAACTTGTGGTATTATTATTATTTCAGGTGATTAGTATTATTGTTAGACATCATGTCTACTTTAGAATACTTCATTACACAAGGGAAAGCCCTTGATAAGACTGGTCAACAATTAGAACAATGGGCAGTTGCTCAATATGACAAAGCATTAGCTGCAGAAGAGAGAAGAGCTATGGCAGAAGAGAAAAGATTAGAAAGAGAAGCTGAGGCTGCTGCTGAACAAAAGAAATTGCAGATGCAGGTAGAGGAAAGGAGATTTGAAGCTGAACAAAAAAAATTAGAAAGAGAAGTTGCGGCTGAACAAAAAAGATTAGACAGTGAAGCTGAACAAAAAAGATTAGACAGGGAAGCTGAACAAAAAAGATTAGACAGTGAAGCTGAACAAAAAAGATTAGACAGGGAAGCTGAACAAAAAAGATTAGACAGAGAGGCTGAAGAAAAAAAAGCAATAAGAGAACATGAATTTGAGTTGGAGAAATTGAGATTGACAAGTATGAGTAATGTTAATCAGGCATCTAGTGGTAATGGTAAACCTTCTACTTACAAGGTTAAGGTTCCACCGTTCAATCAGTCCAGTGACGATATTACATTCTGGCTGGATAGATTTGAACGTTCTTGTCGTACACATAATGTGGATAAATCACAATACGCTAATCAATTATCAGAAAACTTGAAAGGTGAATCTTTGACTAGATTATGCCTTGTAGGAGAAGCAGATAAGGATAATTATGATGTCATTAGGGCGGCTTTGATAAAAAAATATCAGCTAAGTGAGGAAGGCTATCGCCTTTTATTTAAAACGATGGTACCTGAGACGGGTGTAGAATTCTCAGAATTCACTGCAAAGGCACGTCTCACAGTTGATCGTTGGATTGAGCTTTCCAAAACAGAAAAAACGTATGAAGGACTTATGGATTTGTTGCTCAGAGATAAGATTATGTCATGTGTGAACAAACCTTTCCTTGAATTTATACATGAGCGTAAACCCAAATCTCTAAAAGAAATGGAAGAATATTGTTCCCAATATGTCACTGCACACCCCGACGTGACTTTTGGCAACACTAAGATTAAGGAGAGTATGCCAGTTGCTTCAGCAACACCATACAATCCCAATTATTCACACAGATTTCAGGGACCTCAAAACAGATTTGATAAAAAAGGTAACCATAATAGTTATCAAAACCAAGGTAACCAATCATTTCAGGGTTCTTCTTCAAAGAACTGGAGACGAGCTGATAGCTCTCGACACAGGGGTGGTCATAATTATAGGAATTTCCGTAGAGGAAGTAATTATAGAAACTATCAGGGTTATCCGTCTTGGAGTCAACAAGATCATAATTACAGAGATACTCATTATAATGAATATGATAATGGTAACCAAGGGAACTATGACTCAAACCCAAATAGGGGTTACAATAGAGGTAACAATAACTACAGAGGTGATAATAACCGAGGTAGATCTCAAAACAAAAGACATAAACCACATTTTCAGGCAAACTCTGCACAACAAGAGTCCCATGAAGCCTATAAACAGAGTAAAGATAATAATGATGCTAGTAATATGGCATGTGCCGCTTTTGATTTTGGGAGAGCATCTCAGTGCCCCCAATGCAAAACGTTATTTGAGCCAACCACAGTGTCTACTTTAAGCTGTGGCCATCCTCTTCCTGCTCTTCCGGCATCAGTCGCGCATGATGGAAGAGGTTCTCTTGTCTTACATAAGGGTTTAGTGAATAACAATCCAGTCTCTGTGCTATTTGATTCTGGATGCACCACAATTGGTGTTAGGCAGTCACTCGTAGATCCTTCCCGTGCCACTGGACAAGTAGTCAAATGTGTAACATTTGGCGGCACATTAGAGAAATACTCTACTGCTATCATTAGGATTGCTACTCCTTTCTTTACAGGAGATGTACACGCATGTCTTCTTCCGAATCCGATCGCTGACCTCATCATCGGTCGCATTCATGGAGTCAAGAATGCACTCCGCAACAAATTTCCACGTGGGAAAGGCAAAACATGCAGATTGCTAACGCTGTAGTCACTAGAGCTCAGGCTCTTAATATGCCTCAAACTTCATCTACTGAAGATAATGAAGTGCATAACCAAGATAATCCCTTGGTAATTTCTCGTGACTCGTTTATAAAACAGCAAGAAGATGATCCCACTCTGAAGAAATTCTTCATTCTTGCAACTAAAGGTGATCCGAATAAAGACACAAGTCGTAAATCGTGGATTACAAAGAAGAATGGCGTACTTGTACGTATGGTTCAAGACTCCATTACGTCAAGTCATTCTCAAATCCTGGTTCCCAAGAATTTGAGAGTTAAAATTTTGCAGCACGCTCACGACTCTCAGTGTGCTGGACACATGGGTTTTTCCCGTACTAAGTCAAGAGTCCTTGCGGCTTTCTTTTGGCCATTGGTAAACAAGGACATACGGATTTATTGTCGATCTTGTAAAGTATGTCAGGAAGTTAAATCCAAAGGTCCACGGCATGCTGCACCCATTCAGGCGGCGGACATTCCTATTCGGCCGTTCCAAAAAATGGCCATAGACATTATTGGTCCATTTAAGATCAAGTCTGCCAGAGGACATCAGTTTATCTTGACGTGTGTTGATATGTGCACACGTTGGCCAGAGGCTATTCCTCTGAAGAGCATTACTACTGCTGATATTGCAGATGCTCTTTGGCTTATATTTTCTCGTCTGGGGTTCCCCGGAGAGATATTGTCAGACCATGGCACCCAACTAATATCAGATACCATGTCTCAAGTAATGTCTACTCTGCAGATAGATAGATCTTTAAGTAGTATCTACCATCCAATGTCTAATGGTATGGTCGAACGCCTTAATAGAACACTTAAAAACTTACTGGGGAAGATAACTGAGGATCATCCTCAAGACTGGGACAGAGTTTTACCTGCGGCCCTCTTCGCTTACAGAGAGGTACCCAATGAACATACGGGATTTTCTCCCTTTGAACTCGTCTTTGGCGCGCGTCCGCGTGGCCCTATGTCGTTGCTTCACGATCTCATAACATCTGACAATATTGACGATGACACAAAGTCATCCTACGAATATGTCATCGCGTTGAGACAAAAGATTATCGAAGCATGCAAATTAGCAACTTCTTCTTCTGAATTTGCGAAACAGAAGGCAAGGCAATTTGCCAATAAGAAGAGATGCTTACGACAACTTTGTCCTGGTGACAAAGCATTTGTATTACTACCTTGTAGGGAAAACAGATTACTTATTTCTTGGAAAGGTCCGTACGATATAATATCGAAAATTTCCGATGTCGACTATATTGTCGATATTGATGGGAAGCATAAAACCTTCCACATCAATATGCTTACTGAATTCCATGAACGTCCGGATTATTTGCAACCCATTTTCCAAGCAACGGACAATTCTCCAGTACAACATGGTCATTACTCATCACTGTCCGTGATACAGGATGAGGAAACAAGTTTTTCAGATGTAAATCTTCCTCTTCCAATGATCCCACTTCATTCTAGTGAATCATGGAAGAACGTTACTGTCTCTCCTGATTTGTCTCTAGGAGAACAGCGACAAGTTTCAACTATGTTGCAAACATTTCAGGATGTACTCACTGACATCCCTGGACAAACGAATGTCATTCAACATGACATTGTTCTAACTGACCATACTCCTATTAGGGTTAGACCTTATCCTATACCTATACATTTTCAAGCACAGGTCGAGAAAGAGTTGGATGAGATGATAGATTTGAAAATAATCGAACCATCCACCTCTGCATATTCTTCGCCGATGGTTATTGTGCGTAAAAAAGACAATAACATACGTCTTTGCGTTGACTATCGAAAATTGAATCAAGTAACGAAGTTCGATGCCGAACCTATGCCTTTACTGGAAGAGCTACTTACTCGACTCTCCAAATCTCATTTTTTCACTAAACTTGATTTGTCTAAAGGATATTGGCAAGTTCCTTTATCTGAACGCGCCAAACCTCTCACGGCTTTTTCAACACCTAGAGGTTTGTTCCAATGGAATTTTATGCCTTTCGGTCTTATGAACGCACCAGCTACATTCGTACGCATGATGCGCCGAATCCTATCTTATCGGTCAGATGTCATTGCATATCTAGACGACATCTGTCTTTTCAGCGATACTTGGGAAGATCACTATTCAGGGTTAGATGAATTGCTGTCTACTTTGCGTGAGCACAACCTGACAGCGAAACCCTCTAAAGCCTATATTGGTTTTAGCGAAATTTCTTTCCTAGGCCACCGAGTTGGTCATGGTTTCCTAAAGACAGAGGACCATAATACTAGTAAGATACTTAACATCTCAATCCCTAAGACTAAAAAACAGGTGAGAAGTCTGTTAGGTCTTATTCAATTTTATGGCAGATTCATTCAGAATCTATCCTCTATCATGGCACCTCTCTCAACACTTCTAAAGAAAGGTTCGCCTAATGTGGTCCACTGGTCTCAGGAATGCCAATGCTCTCTGGATAAGATTAAAACATTGTTTTCAACACCACCTATTTTAGTGCTACCCACTAAAGATAAGACATTCGTTCTTCGTAGTGACGCTTCATCCACTGGGATTGGAGCGGCACTAATGCAAGAGTACTCTGGAACTCTGCATCCTGTAATGTATATTTCCAGAAAACTTAATGCGGCAGAAAGGAATTATTCGGTTTTAGACCGTGAGCTATTAGCTATGGTTTGGTCGATCCTCAAACTACAGAGATTCCTTCTAGGCGCACATTTCATAGTAGAAACCGACCAAAAAGCTCTTACTGCTATACAGAGTAAGAATTTGAAGAGCTCGAGGTCTACTCGATATGCAATTGCTCTTCAACCTTTTCATTTCTCTGTGCGAGCTATTCGTGGATCAGATAATGTGATGGCAGACATTCTGTCAAGATGCCCACATGATTCCACATAACTATTAGGGCTTAGACTTCTTGATATGTCTAGTTCTATAGTAGTTCCTTTTCTATATCATGATAGATACACATTTGTAATTTAATAATATAATGATTGTATCACTACATAGCGGTTCATTGATGTTTATTCACCGCTGTGCTTTGATGATTTTTTCTTCATAAATCATAAATTTAAGATATCTAATACGAAATGATGATATGAATTTTTTAGGCATTGTGTAATTGCCAGAATTGTATTATACTTTGATGACACCTTCCTGGAAAAATATACTTGTAGAGAAATAATTTCTCTCAGTTTATGAGACACATTCTCACCAGTCGCTCCATAAGTCGACTTAGCCTCATATTAGGCGTTATAGGTATTCCTGATATTTTCATCTGCGCATTATTCATGCGTTGTGAGCCTATTGTACGTTGCTCCTAGATGTATTTCAAAAAAAAAAAAAGTTCCATTTTTTTTTCCCGGGAGGTGTGGTAAGACTGTTACGTGCAGTCTTTGATATCTTACAATATTATACATTGGTATACTTGTTATGTTCGCAAATATTTTGTAAACAAAATAGTGCTTAAGGAAAAGTCATTATTGAGTTACTTCCCTTGAAAGTTGTGTCGTCTCTTCGATCGAACTCCGCGGATGAATCCATTTTACTGCGATTTATTCGTTGTTTGGGTAATAATAGATTGTTCTTGCTTCAGAATATCTATGGCCTGAATTTATGTGTATTGTTTGTCTGAGTAGGACGAGTCTGTCTTATATCTGTATATCTTTACATATCTAAGTCGAACTATATGTTCTGTTGTCTCTAGAGAGGTCAAAGGCTATTCGGCGGATGTGTCGCTAGAGTGTGGTGTGATTTGGCTTCGTCCTGATAGGGACTGTGTTTTGTCTATGTCGGCTTGTCGCCGGGAAAAAGTGATCTCAGTATTTGTGGGGAAAGTGATAGTCGTCTAGACCTATCGTGTATGCTTTACCCCAGTGTTTATTCGTATTGCCAAGGAATGGCAGAATCATATTTCTGATACCAAGGTAATCAAAGATACTCTTATGAACTCTCGTACGAAGCCACCATTTTCGATAGGTACGATTTGAATGTCTAAGAGAATATATTTGACTCGATGAAAACGACTTCGATTCCTAGCAGCACTATATCCTGTAGAATGCAGTCAATTGTTCATGATCAAATCTACAGAGCAATGAAATGTTTTATGAATGACTAACTTTAGGACAGATTCATTATCTGTATCCAAACGTGAGTGACAGCTCACGAGTGAAGCCATCTTGGAACCAAACATGTAGTGACTTTCAAGAAGAGAAAAGGGATGCCCGTATTATCGCTTGATTAGTCCAGAGATCACTGCTACACATGAGAACCCATTGCTAGCGGTTCAATATTATTATATGGCAAAATATGTGCTGAACATTATGTTGAAGAATCGTCGCTAGACGAGGTTAGGTTTAGAAGCCATCTGAAATATTGTTTATAAGCTGACGTGCTCAGTCAGTGAAGTCAGATGATATATATGTATGGGCGATACTGAGTGCTTGGCTACTGACAGTCCATTATACTATTATGCTGCATGAGTGCCCATGTAACATTGCAAGACCATTTATCCACTGTACCATGATGTATTATGCCAACCTGTGATTTGTCACTATCTGTGCTGTCGAGTGTGTACGTCCAATTAAACTTTAGTAAAGGTACACAGTCGTTGGTGTCGATGACTTCCAGCCATACATGAGTGTGAGAAAAGAACATTTGTCAACACCACGAACCCTTATTATCATTCGCACATTATACACTCAATCCATGTCTACACACCACTGCGTAGGTCAAGTTGACATTCCATACACTACAGTGGAGCAGACAACACCATAGAGATCTTATCAACTGATGATGATGATGTCTGTCTTCCAAGAAAAAGAGACGTTATCAGTGTGATGTATTAAAAGTAACCTATCATGTAGGAGATTATATTTAACAACAGTGCCTAAAATGTCTCCTTTATATTAATATGGGTGTTTTTTTACATCGAAGCTTACATATCCTGTACGACCCTATGATTGCACTGGTGCTAATATGTTTACATAATACTCTGGCATCAAATTTTCTCAGTCCCAAAGACATTAATCCGCTTACACATTTTTAATGTACGTGTCCTAAATGGCCAATTATCAGTATGACAACAAATGCACGATATCTTAATTCGTTAATTTCCGCATTAGGGGATAGTGCTTATCAAATTTATGTTGGTAACATTTATCTAAATCGGCATCATATGGTATTACTACTTCTGCTACAAAAGCGGTGTCACCGTGTTGACTGAATTTTGTTAAATCAGGTTTAACGGCGCGTGATTTAAATGAATTTCCACTGCTGCCGAAGAGAAAAGGTTTAACTATTATTTTTTATTTATTGTTATGTCACTATCTTTACGATTTGTATATTTCACTTTCTCATAAACAATATCTACAACCCCGTTGTGCCTATGCAGGTACAAGCCTTGAAATTTAGTACATCCATTTAATTTATATGAAACTTTTTCGTATGGGTGATTACTTTTTTTTGCAACTTTTCGTGTATGACTCTGGGTAGTCATCTGTCCCAAGTTCACCAGACCATTATCTATTGCAATCGATATTTGAAACACCGGCTAGAAGGTGTGCTAAAAGTTCAGCAAATGGGAGTAAAGTTGCCCAAGGCGTGATCTTATGCTGTAAAAGAGTAAACAATATGGAGGCGTAGAATCTTGGATGTGTTTCCATTAACAGTAGAGACAAGCAAGAGAATTTAATCTGTTAAGGCTAGTCTAGTTATATACTACCGAATCGGAGCTTTATTCTGACACTTATATCGTCGTTGTGTGAGTAATATATTCGGAGATAATGGAATTTCTTCTTCTTCTTCTTCTTCAGCGTTCGTCATAAAAAGGAAGTTTGTTACGTTGCGTCGCCGTTTACAGCAAAGCTGCGATATCTGCGCCTTTCGGTCCGCCACATCCGTTTTCAGCACGGCATTTTTGGGACCGGGTTAGCCTTCCCTCTTCGATCCCTACTCTCTCAGCCAGAATGCAGTGATGCAGCCTGTTTTCTGGACCACCACTTGGAGGTGGAGTAGTGTCTTGGTCAGCTCTGGTTCGCTGACCCTGACGCAAGCAGTCAAGCTATGTGTCGCTTACTGCATTCCTCATGGAATTTGAAGGCAGTAGAACTTGATTCGTTTGTAGTGTTTCATTGTTTCGTCTGCCTTGGCAAGAGATATAAAGGACATAAGTCGGAGAAAGTTAGTTATAACGATGGCTCTCAATCGTCTGAGTTGAACTAGCTTTGAATACAGAAAATCGGTTGGATATTAATGGAGTAAGGCCTGGTGGAAGTTTTGGAACAAGCACAGTTTGTCTAAGAACGACGCATTCTGGAAGAAAATGAGTGAACGATGAATGAAAAGTAACAGCCAATCGGATCGTTGATCGCTATTTGCCGGTTGTTGTTTTGAAAGAATAAAAGGGGATACAAATCTTAGGAATATCACTCGCCGCCATAATTGATTCAAACACAGAAGTCAGAGTTTCACCACCCAGCGCCTCTGCCATCCAACAGTGTGTGTAGCCTGTCAAAATTTTAGAAGCCCTGTGTTATTCTGGATTGAGGGTCCTAGTGCATAACTTCATACTACCCTGCCAGCCAAACAGAAGACTGTTGTATTACCTGTGCAAGCATAAGCTACATTAAGGCACCTAGAGTTTTCAGCAGCTCTGGTCGAGAGAACCCTCAGTTTTGGGATTTTCCAGACCCGGTTTTGAGCAGTGGAGAGACGGTGGAGTCACGTCAGAACTTATTTGCGTTAAGTCAATCACTACCAGACTGAGGAATAATATGGTCACCACACTTACTAGAGGTTAGTGATGTGAATAAAAATGTGTACGCTCCATAGTGATTAAAGACATATCTAAGTCACAAGACTCTTACTAGTCTTAGCAAGATTATTATTTACCAGTACAAGTCCAAGAGCAAGAGAGTGTAGTTGACAATATATATAAAATTAAGCTCTTTGAAACCAAGTGATCTTTTTATTTGTCAAGATGTAAAGAGACATTGACACTTTAGTGTTAAACTTGATTGTTTACTTTAGTTAAGGCTATTGTAATCATCATCATCAATATACATATCATCATTCCATTTCATAAAAGAAAAGAAGCAATAACTGTATATAAAATAAATTATCAAATTGTAACAAGAGCCCTTGAGTAACTCATTTCAGTTTTGTTTGAGGTTACTTTTACTTTATTAATTCCCCTAGGCAAAACAATCACAAAGGATAGTTGTAGAGCGGAGACAACGTAGGAGCTGGTACTTCTTATTACCATCTGGGCCAGCCTTCTTCACAGTATGACTATACCTATGACAACCATATACCATTGCTCATTTCTGAGAATGGGGTATTGCTTTTAAGACCAGTACTCTTTATCTGGCAGCTATACTTTGTATCACATGATACATCTTATTATCTACTACAATCTACACAAATTAATCTCGCGCTACATCATCATCATCAAGTACCATGCCTAGTGGTGTAGGAGATCATGTCTCTCCACAGCTTCCTGTTTCAAGTATAGTTTATCAATTCTGTTGTTGACTTCTTTCCATGCTACGATGTTAAACTGTCCAGTATTTGCTCTCTTTGTCTTCCCCTATCTCTTTTTCCTTTAGTCTTACCTTTTGTTACGATATATTCCAGCTTTCCTCTTCTCATAGCATGCCCAGAAACAAGTGGATTGCTTCTTTCTAACTTGTGAAATAAGTTTCCTTTGTGCATTGGCCTCTTTCGTGACATCCTCGTTGCTCTTTTTGACTGTCCATGGTATTTTTGACATTCTTCTGTAAAACCACATCTCTGTGGCCTCTAGTGCTTTCCCTACTTGTTTACTAACTGTCCACGAGTCACTGCCATACGTTAGGATTGGTTCTATATAATACTGAATTCTCTTCCTTACTTCCAATGACAAAGAATTGTTACATAAAATACTCTTCATTTTATAGAATGCTGTTTTTGTCTGAGCTATTCTGCTCTTCATTTCTGAGATGCGTCTTCCATCCATTGTTATTTATGTGCCCAGGTATTTGAAACTATTAACCTGTTTTAAAATTGTTCCATTTACTCTGGGAAGCACAGACGCAAGACTTTCACATTGAAGTAACTGTAACCTCGATCTCACAGCAAATGACAGTATGTTATCAGTTAATTTAACATTAGATTGAAAGCTAGATGACAATGAGTGGTTTACACATCTCATTTCGCGAAATAGTCTCCTTTGTGACGAATTATTTTTCAGTTCATTTAGAATTTGATTTAGTTTATGTGATTTAAATTCAAAACAAAAAGAGTTACATACATACATGCATGCACCCATACACGTATTCTTCTTCTTCCTCTTAGTTTTCTTCTGTTTCTCATTCTCCTCCTTCCTCTTCTCCCTCTTCTTCCTCCTCCTCCTCCTCTTCTTCTTCTTCTTCTTCTTCTTCTTCTTCTTCTTCTTCTTCTTCTTCTTCTTCTTCTTCTTCTTCTTCTTCTTCTTCTGCTTCTTTTTCTTCTTACTCTTCTTCTTCTGCTGCTTCTTTTTCTTCTTCTTCTTCTCTAAACATCGATTCTTCTTTGGGCAAATTTAGTTCTAAGAAGGATATCTAGCGCTTTCAGGGCGGCCTGTGACGAGATGGATTTGGGGCGACCCCGTCTCGATCTCTCTTTCACTCCGGAAGTACTCATTTTAAATTGTTATACTGACTATTGCGTGCTTTTCCATGGTCGCACTTTTTTCTTTCTTTGCACTGTAGCAGATATTTTTTATTTTCCTTCTTACACCCCTCTCAGGGATAAGTAGTCATGTCTGTTTGTTACCCATTTCTCTCTGCTTTGCAAGTAGCGGCTGAGATAATTAATCGACAACCATGTTGGTAAATATCGGATGCGGCCCTAGCGTATTTGGTTAATCGCTTATAAGGCCAGGGTGCGCGACAGATAAGAGGTTACTTGTCTGGGTGACACATTTTGGACAGACAAGGATGACCTAATCGTTTCCGGTCCGACTTGTAAAGTAATAAGATGTTAAATTTTACACACATTGCAGAGAGAGTTTACCGATGTGTTTGTGAGTTTGTACACAAGGCATCGGATGTTTGATTGCCATATATGGGAGACGTGATCTTTGCATCACGCAAAATTATTCAGGGTCGGAAGATTTTGACATTACACCACTCAACAAGCACGTTTGAAGTGATTGGAGCCCTGAGTAGCTTCATAACAAACAGATGCGAGGGTAGGACATGCAATATAACCGGGCGTTTGTTCAAGTCTAACCTCACTGTGAGAAATCGCTTGCCAAGACGACACAACCAGACCGCCAGAAGTTAGAATTCAGAATTTCATTTTATCAAACCGGACCTTTTCTTGCAGGAATCTTGACGGACTTACAAAACAGCCCAAGAAATAATCTCTATCATTTTAACAAGGAAACCGGGACTGAGGAAACTGAGAACACACGGAGTCACAGAGGGAATTATCTTATAAAAGTAACGACCCCCAAGAACACGTGTAAGAGTGCCTTAACTTCATTCATCTGAGCAAAATGTATGTGAGCCAGGATTGGCGTAAGCTGTCATTTTAAATTCTATATTTTTCATTACTAACATGTAAACTAATATGCATATATTACCATGTGAACATTAATGTGTGAAAATCGCTAGTGGATGTCCAAGTCATTTGAGGCTGGCAACCTCAGTGTATAGAATGATGATTTCATGAACCACCACTGCAAGGGCTGGTGACTGCTTTATCGCTAGTTTCTTAAAGAGAACTAAAAGCATAGGGAGTCCCAAGTTCCATATGGAGCAGGGAGGGAAAGATGAAAGAAATAATGTACATTCTAAGTATGATATTTACCTTTTCAAACCAGTGTAAATGTCTAGGTAAACATATTTGCTTTAAAATTAATGAAAGTTTCACACTGTTTAACAAGTGTAGATATAAATGAAAACATATTAAATTTATATTGTGAACTCTTTTCAGTCAGTGGAGATGTAAATGTAAACATATTCTATCTGTATTGTTAACCTTTTCATTTAAATGTAAAATAAAGATAAAGCTATTCAATTTAAATATAAAAAAGTTTTCTTTCGAGGGATTAAGTTTAATTCTCATCGAGGGTAAATTCTGAGTAGATGGGATGGTGGAATAAGAGAAATGGGACACATAAGTATGTGTCGGGAAACGCAATACTCGGGAGAGCGCTTCGTTTCTATTCTTTTACCATAGTTGTTGGTGGTGGTACCAGTTGAGGGTACTATCTCTTGAACAAGAAGGGAACAGTGGCCTGAGCTTTAAGAGGAGGGAACAACTTTGTAGACACTCCCTGATGTGGCCGTATAAGCGGATGTGCAATAATTGAGAGAGGGTTGTATTATCGTAATATTCGTTTCACTACCCGACAGTAGGCAGTCAGTTAGATCATGTATAGTTAATTTAACCATTTAATGATTATCCACAGTGCCGACGAATACATAGGATGATGATGATGTTACATTCAGATGTATAGACCTCACGCTAACATCAGCTGAACCAAATCAAGCTTTATTTACATAAAAAGTCAAATTCACTCCAACACTGGGTGGCCGACCTTCACTTAGTGGCTCCTTTCTACAATAATAGCTGCTGTACATAATTCTATTGGCATTTTCCTTTATTTCATGTATATCGTCTGTCGCTACTTCTTGCTTTACAGTTGTTATGTCAGTGGTTAGAATATATGACTACTTGCGAAGTCACTGTTGTCTCTCGACTGCTTAATCTTTACAATGTTGCTATTGTTCGTTCTAACTCTGATCTCATTCCTGTCCGACATAAAATTCTATAATTCCTTCTTTCTCTATTAGAGTAGCTTGGGTATCTATATTAGACTGGTCTAGTACCAGGGCTGACAGTTTATACCAAGTCTCTTTCTCCTATAATTCTCTACAGTCTCTTATCTTCTGTGCTGTATAAAAGTTCACCTTATTCTACACGATTGTATATTTACTTGCTAGTTTTGGCATACCTGTAAATTCTTGCCTTGCTTTGACCATCAAAATACTTGACATCCAACACTGCCTTTCTTGCTCCATGAATAAACAAACACCATAGCAGAAACCTGCACCTACATCTATCAAAGTGGCTAAATGGAACGGCTTGATGGCTGGGCAACATAGTTTTCTGTACAACACAGAAGCCAACCACCTCCAGTGGCCTATTCGCCCTAGTGCACCATCCAAGCTAGTGGTCACCACTACACAAAAGTTTAATACAGCGATAACTTTCTCTGGGCCTATCTTTCTTCGCTACTTCGCGCTCAAAATCAGACTCTTGATCTTTTTTCCGATTTAACATTCTCCCCCTTCTCTGCTAAAATGTGTTCACCTTCGCAAAACTTTCTAGTGCGTGTATATTTTGATCACTCACCAAAACCTTTCAAGGGACGTAATTTAAAGTGGTCTCCCTTTGCTAATTAAGCTCAGAACCCATACATTCTTCTTTAAACTTATCACAAAAGCATCACTATGCAAATCAGTTATACCATAATTGAAAACTAACGTGAAACACTAAATCAAAATACCAACGGATTTACTTCCCTTCCCTCAAAACACTCAACAAAGTCATATAGTCTATTATCAACTCTATTTAACTTTCTTAAACCATTATTCTGTACTCTCTTTCATTCTTAAAGTCCCAAGCTACCGGTCACACTGCCACTTAAATACAAATATGACCAGCAGAGGCAAAACATTTAGACATACTGCAGTAACCACAAGGTAGAAATGAGTGTATAAAATTTCATAGGCACTTAGACCCCATCAGAAATACAAAAGTTAATAAAACACTTTATTACAAAAACAAAAGCTAACATATAAAAAATAAATAAACAAGGATGCGAGCCAGTAGTCTACAGTGGTGAAAGACTCCCCCCAGATAAATACGGATTGACCAAAAACCCTCCAGTGAAACATAAAAACATATCAGTTTAGACAATATCATATTTGGGTTAATAAAACAACATTGAACTATAACTACAAAATTAAAAAAAAAACCCTTACTAGAGATAATATAGTATAAAATAAATACAAACAAAAGCATATTACAATAAATGAAACAGGTCCTGATATAACCAACAGCTCCATGTATATGGTAGATGGTTGAAAGGGGCGTGCTACAAAGAAAAGTAGCAAACACCTATTTAAAAAAAAACACTGACACTTCTGGGAACGTGCTACGCCCTACCTCCTTGAACAGCGACGAGCGTTACCAGTGATCAATCCACTGAGAACCAGCCCATCGGCGGGAGCAGAACTTACCAGTGGCAGAAAAGTGAAACCTATAAGCTGCCAAGTGAACTCCTTTTAAAACTTTTTCCCCATCACAACCGTGATGATATCTTTATGAGAACATTATTCATTCTTTTAAACCCTGTTAAAACTAAATGATTATTAAATTTGTTATTTGTAATTATTCAAATTTAACTTCGATTTAATCCTTTTAAATGTACTGCATGTTTGTCTCAGTCAATTTACTAAATGCACTCTAAACAGAGCTATCCCATAATAATAAGAATTCCACTGAGTAAATCAGGGTGGAGGCTTGACGAGCTAAAATAATAATTGCTTAATCGTTCACAAAAGTTGTCGGCAGATCATAGAGTTAACGTGCTCAGCCAATGCAGCAGTGTTCTCGATTTTCTGAATATCTTGTGAAATCTCCCTTGAGATAGAAGCATCATTATCCTTCTATCTACCACTCTGCCAAGAGTAATCTTGTGCGAAGGTAGACACCTTTGAAGCCCATATTAGATACTCTTGAGTTTTGGCCACTGTTGGGCCACTACTGCAAAGCAGGGGAGGCAAACCGTGACACGGCCATACGTGAGAATTCATATCTAGGATCAGGAGAATATAGCCTGGCTCTCCGGGCGGCATGACAATGGCCTTGTTTTGCTGGCACGATTCTCTGTATTTCCATTATCACATTATACTTACTGTGACACATGTTAAAGAATGTGCATCGGCTAAGTTTATTATAAAATTATGTTTAGCTTCGTTATATTATCATAATTTTGTAACCTAAATAAAACATGCGAACCCAGCCAATTTTAACAGCTAGTTAAGGGCGAACCGGTGCGATTCGGCTAAATGACACCACCGCCGTTGTTGTTTGGTAGGACGCCAACAGCGCGTGAAGCAACACGATATTTGACATGGTGAACAGCTGCGATCAGTTTTTTTTTTTTTGACGCAATGTAGTATAAGTCTAGCTCATAATTTAGTAAACAAAGCAACGCTGAGTGAGTTAATGTTGCGGCATAGATTACATAAAAAATTTTTTTTAGCGAGGCGTGTCCCGTTCAATCTAGACACAGGGTCCATTGATTATATTAGGGCGCATGTCCAAACATAAAAGATCTTTCGGCCTGGGTATATTCTCCAACAATAGTGGTAGTGCACAGATTATAGAATTACAGTATAGTTGATAGGTAAAACAGATCCTGTGATACAGATAACAGGCACACTTGAAGATCACGTGACTTGCTGGATTTACGTTTTCTTGTCTTTTGTCGTACAGCTTATAACTAACTATTCAGCTCCAAATTTCGTTCATGAAATAATTTTTTTTTTTTTTTTTAAATTAGAGTGTGTTTCATTTTTGGTTCAAAGGTTATGAGCTAAACAAATCAGGTGAGAACTTTTGGAACTCCCTGTAGTCTATTAACTGCGCATTTAGAAAAAAAGGCTCGTGTGGGTTGGGGGGGGGGGGGGGGGGGGGGGTAACGGGAGTGTCAGAGCTTCAGATACCGACTCCCTGAAGTCCTCGGTGGCTGAGACACATTTTGTGTTGCGATTATAAATGTTACATGACAATTGTTTTAAATGAAACTTAATTCATGTTTTAGTTCACAATACAGTATCAATCAAGGAGCATAGGCCTTCAAAAAACACATCCCAAGTCCTCCTGTCACGTGCCATCCGCTCAAGGTCTTTCCATGATTTCCTCATCATTTTCACCTCTGTATCCAGCTCTCTTCATGTGTTTTTTGGTCTACCTCTGGCTCTCTGTCCCTGTGGATTCCAGAACAAGGACTGCCTTGTAATGTTATCAACAGGTCTCCTCAATGTTTGTCCTATCCATCGCCACCGTCTTCTCAACTCTTGTTCCACTGGCACTTGTCTGGTTCTTGTCATCAATTCCACATTTGTGACTTTGTCATAGCATTTCAGTCCTTCTATTCTACGCCAGCACCAGTTTATAAAAGTCTGTAGCTTTTTGGTTGTTGTTTTTGTTGTTTTCCATGTCTCAGAGCCATACAATAGGACTGACTTCACATTTGAGTTGAAGATTCTTATTTTCGTGTTGGACTTGATTTCTCTTGTTCTCCATATGTTTCACAATGTAATGAAAGCTCTTCTTGCTTTTTGTATTCTTACTTTATTTTGATATCATTGTCTGTTCCTCCAACTCTGTCTATATTAATGCCAGGATATGTGTACGATTCTACACCCTTTAGTGGTGTTTCTTCAAGTTCAACCTTGTTATCATTTCTTGCATTTATTCTCATAATCTTTGTCTTTTCCCTGTGTATTTTCAGGCCCACTTGTTTTGACCTCTCATCGAGAATTTTTATTTTCTCTTGCATCTGATTATGGTTATGGGACAGAAGAGCCAAGTCATCTGCAAAATCCAGATCATCAAGCTGTTTAGTCAGATTCCACTGGATTCCATTTCTGTTGTGTGATGTCGATGTTTTCATAACCCAATCTATTGCTAGTAAGAAAAGAAATGGAGACAGGAGGCATTCCTGTCTCACTCCCGTTCAAATCCTAAACGGTTCTGTAAGTTGTCCTTCATGAAGAACTCTGCATGTCATGTCTTCATAGGTCTTCCTTATTAAATTAATGATCTTCATGGGAACTCCATAATGCCTCATCAATTTCCAAAGTGATTCTCTGTCTACACTGTCAAATGCCTTTTCACAGTCCGATGTATAGCGGTGAATTCCATTCCAGACTTTGTTCAACTATTATTCTCAATGTGGCTATCTGGTCTGTTCAGGATCTGTTTTGTCGAAAACCTGTTTGTTCATCTCTGAGTTGCTTGTCTATGGACTCTTTTAATCTCTCAAGGATGATTCTGTTTAATACTTTTCCTGGCACTGATAGTAACATTATTCCTCTATAATTTGTGCACTCTTGTAAATTTCCCTGCTTAGGCAACTTGACCAGATAACCTTCCTTCCATTCTGCTGGTATTTACTCTCTCTCCCAGACTTTGCCAAGTAGTTTGTATAATATATGTGTAGAGGTATCAATATCTGTTTTTATGGCCTCTGCTGGAATGCAATCTGGACCAGTTGCTTTTCCATCTTTCAGAAGCTTTATGGCTTTCTTTATTTCTTCTCTACTTGGTCGTTCACAGCTGATTTGTAGCTCCTCTTCTGCTGGATGGATGTCTGGGGGATTAGTTGGAGCTGGTCTATTGAGAAGTTCCTCAAAATGTTCTGTCCATCTCTTCATTTGTTCTTGTATATTACTAAGCAATTTTCCATTCTTATCTTTTGTGAGGCCATTTGTTTGCTTATATTTCCCCGTTAGCTTCTTTGTATTGTTGTACAGGTCCCTCATATTTCCTTTGGATGCAGCTTCCTCTGCTTCCCTTGCCAACTCTTCAATATACTTCCTGTTGTCTCTTTTGATATTTCGTCTTACTTCTTTGCTTCTATGTACACTTCATGAGCCTTGGCTTTGGAGCTTCTGGTTTTGCTTCTGTTTAAATTTGCTTTCTTGTTTTTCCTATCTTCTATCTTGCTAATGGTTCCTGTTGTTATCCTTGCTTTGTGCTGATGTTCTCTTTTTCTCAGTACTTCTTCACATGTCTTGTTCCATATATTTTGTACTTGTTGCCAGTGGTCTTCCATATCTGCTTCATCTTCCAGCTGTTGGAGTACTTGGTATTTGTTGGATACTGTGATTGAACATTTTTCTCTTATTTCCTGATTTCTTAGATATCCCACATTATACTGTTGTCTATAGCTATATACTGTTGTAACTTTCTTTGAGTTTTAAGTTTGTTTCAGCCAACAGAAGATGGTGGTCTGACACCACATCTGCTCCTCTACATACTTTTACATCATACAATGATGACCTAAACTTCTTACTTATGCATATGTGAACAATCTGATTCTCAGTTCTGTGGTCAGGTGATATCCATGTTGCTTTATGTATTCTTTTATGTGGAAATATGCTTCCTCCTATAGCTAGTTGATTTGAAGCACAGAAGTTAGCTAATAGTTCCCCATTCTCGTTCATCATACCTAATCCATGCTTTCCCATGTTCCCGTTTAGGTCCCCATCAAAATTGTGATGTCCTTTCTTTTCTGTTTGTCCAAGACATTTTGTAGTCTGGTGTAAAAGTCTTCTTTCTCACATTCTTCTTTATCATTTGTTGGTGCAGACCATTGGATGATGTTTATATTTACATTCTTTTTGGCTGATGTAAACCTTGCTGCTATAATTAATAAGAATCTTCAACTCAAATGTGAAGTCAGTACTATTATATGACTCTGAAACATGGAGAACAACAAAGACAACAACCAAAAAGCTACAGACTTTCATAAATGGGTTCTTCCGTAGACTCTTCTTCTTCTTTGATCCTTAGCCGCCGACCGTCAAAGCAGTCAGTGGCCATCACGCGTAGTGGCGTCTTGTAGGGCAACAACAAATTGATTCCACTTTGCTCGGTCGGTGGCCATCCTTCGTACAGTGCCCCAACTCTGGTTCATTCTTTGCATCTCAGCCTCAACAGTCCTCCGCCAAGTTGTTTTTTGGTCGGCCTCTCTTTCGTTTTCCTTCAGGGTGTCGCATAGAGATTTATGATCAATAAATTTTCTATATTCTTTTCTTTTTCTACCCGTGTCCTCTACTTTATTATCGCTCTTTTATCCTTTTCCTTTTTTTCGCATTCGTTCGTTTGCGACAAAATATATTTTCCCATTCTGACTTTTCCGTTTCTTTTCTCATACTGGTAACGCATTGTATTGCATAATCGTGTCAGTCCCTGGACGAGACGAAATGCTGTGAAATTCGTCTCGATAGACATGGGATGGCAGACATATCGTCTAGCCTTTCCATCTGACACGAGTTTTCTTCGGCTAAGTTTCTCGGCGAGGTGTGGAAACTGCCCTCCGCATCGCTCAGAAATGAGACATGGCGGACGGAGGTGTCGAAGACGCGTTGTGGCAGTTAGGGCCTGCGTCTAGTGTGTGAAGTGTTAAGAGGAGAGGGGGAGACGGGGGTATTTGCGAAATAGCGCACATCCTTTGTCTGTTTCATATATCTACCGAGTAGCTGAAATTTGACTTGAGTCAGTCCTCCTAAATCTGCAGTAGAAAGATCACTCGTGCTAGAAAATATCTTGTATATTGCAAAGTTCTGAGTTTCTTGGCAACATTTTGCCGAGTTCTAGACTACCATTATATTGAAGGATTCTAGTTCGTGGTATTAATCTGTAGTTCTGTGTGGAGGTAAATATATATATATATATATATATAATATATATATATATATATATATATATATATATATATATATATATATATATATATATATATATATATATATATATATATATATATAGTAGAATTGAGTGATTCAGGGATAACCGCTTATTTCATTTTACTAGTTAGATTTCTGTGCAAAAGAAATTAATTTATAAGTCTGTTACATTCGCTAGTCGACATGTTACAGTGGAAAGCAGAATAAATTATAATTTCTAGCTTAAACTCATGCAGCTATAAATAAATTTTATTAAATCGCTAGTAATTAGTCGAGTGTATTTTAAACTAACTTATAACTGCACTGATTCATCATTGAGTATTGACGAAATAGGTATGTATTTCTCATTCATGATGATTGATTTTATGAATATAACTTATTACACGGGAATTTTAAACGATAAGACAAGCTCTACGCTTGCAGTTTATAATGTAAGTTATAACCGAGGAATAGTATGTATAAGTATTTTATATGTTGTTTTCTCTTTATTCAGTGAAAACTGGGGTAACCCAACTTCGCCAGCGTTTTGTACGGAGAAATATCTGTGAAGAACTAAAACATTTTTTTTCCTTAAAGACTTGGGTGTATAAAGTAAAACCTATCTAGATTGCATTGGCATCCAGAACGACAGAGTACCCAGTACATAAAGATATTTTAAGATTTAATGAAGTAACGGGCCCATCGAGCCTGATTTAATTCTTCCAGAGAAAAACCTCAAGTACATTTCAGCCCTTGTGGCAAGCAAAATATTAATATCAGTAACATTCCGACGGAGTTTTGACTAGTGGTGGTGCGACCAAATAAAGTCCTATACTGAGAGAAGGCACTGACCTGACATTCCTCATTACTAGAAAACTAAGCTATTGACACTGTGCTCGCTGGTAACGTTCGTGCCTGAACAATTTTAATGTAACAGAACCAGATATCCTAAAATAAGTATAACCAAGAAAACGTTCCCTGAAGTAGTGACTTCAACCCGTCTTTTTGGAACTGGGGTTCTCTTGGCCAAGACTACCATTGGAGAGTCTGCATGTGCATGTCCTAAAAATTGTATTTCCAGAAGTTGCTACCAAAGCTGTAAGTACGAATGAAAGCACGTGATCACGGCTGACTGAATAGAGTGCTTCTGAGGACATGGCCAACCCAGCCCCAGCGTCTGCCAGCTATGATGGTATGCATGTCCTCTTGCTTGCTCCGAGTAAGCAGATCTTGGTTGGTGATGGTATTCGGCAAAAATATTCGGAGAATTTTTCTTAGGCATGTTGTGTGAAATGAGTACAATTTCGTATTTCCTTCTCTGTAACTCTCCAGCATTCCGCACCATAGAGAAGCACAGAAAGCACACAGCTGAAATATAATCTTAATTTTGTGCTTGTGCTGTACTGAGAGGACTTCCAGATGTTGTTTAAACTAAAAAAGGCTGTTCTTGCTTTGTTCATTCTGTTGTTGATGTCTTTGCTTGCTCCACTGCCTGGTGTTACTATGCTTCCTAGGTATGTGAAGGTGTCTGTCTGTTCCAGTTGCTGATTCCTTACTGATGTGGGCTCAGGGTTGCTCACATTGAGCGTCATGACCTCTGTCTTTTTTAGATTGATGTTCAAGCCCACCTGCTGGCTAAACTTATTAAGTCTATCCGTTTTTTTCCTGGATGTGTTGATGTGAATGTGCTAGTAGTGCAATGTCATTTGCATATTTGTGACAACTTGCCCAATCTTCTCTTCATTTTTTTTATTATTTACGTGACATCGTTTTTTCTCATCCTCAATGCATGATCGCAAAGTCCCGGGAATTGTCACTGGCGGAAATTCTCCTAGCATTCAGTATTTTCTCCTCGCTATTTTTAGATACGACGTCATTGTTGACCAATGACCTCGGTAGCTAGGAACCTGTTTTAATTTAAGACTGCTTAAGCTGATAAAACCAGTTTATGCCACTTTAGGAAGACCCCACGTGACTTTTAACGCTATTGATTGGAGCGTTTATTTGACGCTAATGTCACATGATGCACGCTATGGATCACGTGTCCAAGCGGAAATGACCCGCTAAAAGGCGGCAAAGCCAGCATTTTTCACTTACGCCCCAGGAACCCTCAAGAAAGCTAGGTCTAAGCCAGATCGGCGAATTCTCGCATTAAAAGCACTGAAGCCACGTGTCTAATTGCGGGTTAGCGTCCATCTTTGAGTAGTCTATGGTGGAGCCTTGCACGACAGTCCAATCTCAGCGCAGAATACGGAGTCGAGCACAGAGAAGGCAAATCCGAACCATTCAAGACCTACCGGGGCAACGTCAGGAGACCGGAGAACTAACCACACTTCACTATCAGCCAGGGGCTGAAAAGCTAAGTCCACGAAAAAGGAACCTCACTACATCAATGCCTAGTTTAGTCATCCATGATGAAAAACACTTGAATTGTGAGACACATAATACATACAGCAGACACTAATTCCATCGACAATACTATCATTCACCATCTATTCACTTTATTGCAATAAACCAATTGGGTGTATATACTGTACCCCACGCTTTGTTCCTTCCATTAGATGTTGAATATTGTCTATGTTTATCTTCCTTTATAAGGGAGGGGGGGGGGGGGGGGCTCGTAAAATATAATATAATTTAAAGAATAATAATAATAGATAACTGAGAAGGGGACGACGGTAGCGAGAGACCAAATATCTCCTTACAATCTTTTCCAGACCTGTCGAGTTAGGAGAATTTACCCTCTTCGTCACCCTTCGGAAGTGGGAAAACCCAGCAGGGATTCCTTGAGCCAAATCTTCCACATCAGATCTATTATTTCCTCTAAATAATTCTCTTATCCTTTAAACGCTACGTGACACGGGGGCTCGTCCGGGATTTGAACTTATGTATTTTATCATACCTCTGGGATAGTATCATCCATTCAGTCATTACAGTATACCATTTTAACACATGTATTTTCACACAGTGAGCTCTAGAAAGACAGAAAACATTTTTTCTAGAAATTCAGGCATTGATTGGTGAATCCCTTTATATATGTTGTGTTTAATTAAGTTAGTTCTTGATTTTGTATTTCATTGAATTACAGACCTTAAGTCTCCATAACTGTAGTAATTTCATTTTACAGCAGTCGGATAAATAATTAGTATTTACTTGTTGCTAGAAATACTATTGGAAGGTAGCACTAGCTTACTCAGTGTGGACTTTAACTGCAAAAGATGGCTGAAATAGTTAAGCTTAAGGCAGCACTAGGGGAGGCCGGTCGAGATCTAGGTTATAGTGGGGTGGACCTTGCAAATTATGTCAGTGTCGAGACTGATAAGTATTACGCTCGAGAAACAGCGAAAGCTGAAAGAGAAGAGCGAATAAAGTTAGCAGAAATAGATGAGAGGATAAAAGCTGTAGACGCTAGAGAAAGAAGCGAGAGAGATGAACGCGAGCATGCATTGAAGATGAAGCAGTTAGAGATGCAGGGACAAGCTCAAAGAGTTGAACCAGTAGCCGGTGCGACCGCATCTACCTCCTCAGGCAACCTATCGCCACGGTCAGATGATATGCCTTCCTTGCACGCAGGGGCACCGGACCTTTGCCATCCTCACTCATGTCAACTTTGGGACCTTTGACGTTTCCATTTGAAGCTTTCTCGGAACAAGCCGACTCGATCGATAGGTATCTCGACAAATTTGAGAAGTTTGCCACCACGTTTGGTTTGGAGAAGAGCAAATGGAACCTGAAACTGTCGCAAGGGCTTAGAGGAACTGCTTATGACGTGTATAGCAAGCTTCCTCCAGGTTTACAGGATGACTACGACTCTTTGAAAAAGGCACTATTGGTTCGTTATGAGCTACATGCTGACGCCTATAGGAAGAGGTTCCGTAACTCTAGGAGGGAAGTCGGAGAGAACTTTGCTCAGTTTGCTGCGAGACTGGATTCCTACGTGGAGAAGTGGGGTGCCCTAGGGAATTTTACTCATGATTGGGAAGGCCTGAAGGAAATGGTCATGATCGAACAACTGAAGGACACCATGACTTCCGACATGAGAAGATTCCTGACAGAGAATGGGGCCAGCACTTTAGAATCCATAGTCCAGTTAGCGGAACGATATCAGGCAGCACTATCAGAGAATCCACCACCCAGACGGAAACAACCAGATTACGTACCTAGACAGACCGCTCAGTCACACATGGACCCCCAAGTGAAACCACCGTATACTAACTTCAAAAAGCATGACAAGCCAGACTACAAGACTACTCAGAGATCTAATTTCCAGCAGCAGAGGCAAGGGGAAAAATGGTGTAAGCACTGTAGAACCATCACCCACAATACGCAGGAGTGCAACCGGAAAAACCCACCTCATCATGCTGCCTGCTTACGTAAAAGTGCCGCAAGGGGAAATGGACCGGAAGAACCTCTGGACAAACCCCGACATCCCCCGGTCGTTGAGACAGAGCCTTCGCTGCCCCGGCCCGCAGCCCTTCCCCCCCCCCCCATCCCGCAGCCCCATCTCCCCCCTTCCGCCCCCATTTCCCAGCCCGGACTCCGCATCTTCATTCTCCCCCGCCGCCCCCTTGGACCCAGCCCCCCTCCCCTCCCAGGCCCCTCCCCACGCCCATCCATCACTCCTGCTCCCTGGCCCTATCCCAGACGGCACACATCATCCTACCCCCTCTTCCCCCCCTTCCCTCGATCCCTCCATCCATTCTCTCCTCCGCGCGCCCATCCTCTTACCCTCCCTCCAGCCATCCTTTCCATGCGACGCCTCTACCCCCCCTACGTCCAGCCCGCCCATCCTGTCCCCCCGCTATCATCCTCCCCGTCCCTCCCCCCCCTCCTCCCAGTCCGTCCCCCCCCATCCCCTCCCCCCCTGTTACTGCCCTCTCCCGCCCTCCTTAGCCTCCCGTCCTCTCCTCGCGCCCGATCTCAATCTGCCCCCGCCCCGTGCCTCATCCCGTCTCCGCACTCCTTCCACGCCCTCCAACCCGGCACGCCCCCTCCCCCTGCGCATCCCCTACCCCCACCCCCCCGTCTCCGCGCTCCCCCCGACCAGCCCCCTCCGGCCCTCCGTAGTGTAACAGTCCCCCATCCCCCACTCCCCCAGTCGAGCCCCCCAATGCCCAGTAGCCCCCGTCCATCACCGCTAGCGCACCTGCACCAACTCTACTCATCCGTTTCTCCCCCCCGCCCACCCCCCCTCCCCTCCCCTCCTCGCCCCCCCCCTTCCCCTTCTCACCCCCCTCTCCTATCGTCCCCCCTCGCCCCCCTCCTGCAGCCTCAGCTCGCCCCCGTCGCCCCCATCCCTTCCCTCCCGCGCCCCCTCCCCCCCATCACGTATGGTTCATCACACCCTTCACTGCTCCTCCCCCCCCCCCCGACCTCCCCTCCAGTCCCCAGCTCTCTCCCCTCCCCCGTCGCGTTCACTCTCCGCCCGCCCCGTCGGACCCTCCCATACCCCTCCCCCCTCCCCCCGCCACCCTCCCCACGCCGCCATCCCTGCCCTTCCCTCAGCCCCGTCCCGATGCTGCCCCCCCTATCCTCCAGCCGTACCAAGCCCCGCGATCCCCTCCCCTCTGCTCCCCCCCCCCCCCCCCGGGTGGGGCAGCCGCTCCTCGCCCTGCCCCCC
>JAMPIV010015593.1:0-152075 GCA_024509875.1 Oreohelix idahoensis
TGATAGACAGAAGGCTCAGTTAGAACATAAGGGCACAGTTCACAAACAAAACAGGCCACTTAACTTCTATGTATCCAAAACGTCAGCACAGTTCAGAACAGGATGTGATCAGCATTCTTAGGACAATGATCCAACGTTGATCCATATCTGCTCTCGTAAACTGCCATGACGAAGGAAATGAGCTTCTTACTGGAAACAGCTTCTGAACTTGACCTTCTGAATCTGCAACAGTACCTCTGAGACCGGAACAGTTGTTACGGCACTTGTCCTTCTTCTCAACAGATCAGGAAATCCATTCGCTCGGTACTTGTCCTTCTGTTGTAGACAAACTTCAATACTGCCGAGCAGCGCCGGGTAGTTTCAAAATATCAACAACTGTCAGTAATGCCGCGTCTTTCAAAAAATTTCATCAAAGGTGATGAACTGCAACGTTGTCTTGTAGTCTGCTGATGATGTCTGGGTTTGTTGACCCCCTTGAGAGCTGGTATCAGAGTAAACCAACATATGGCCACCAAAAATGATAAGGGTGGATTTGAGCTGAAATGATAACTTGCCACCCCTATCGACACCTGGTATAAAGTGCAAGATGTAGGTGTATTCTCTGATTTAGAATGTTGCTGTGTGTGTTGCAGTAGAACAGTTCACAGGGTACATCACAGGCAACATGACGTGTAGAGTCATAGAAATGGTAACTTCGCTTTTGTTTTATACCATTTATTGCACGCCACAAACAGTCATGATATTTATGTCATCACCAGCATAGTCTAACGAATGCAGCATTCAAAATCATGTCAACTGATAGTCATGTAGGATTCAATACTCAATGGTTGTATGGTAAACAGATATCATAACGTTCTGGTTCGTGAAGCTGTATGCATAATATATATATAACTTCTGCAACAGTGTCAGCTACAGATCTTCAATGTTCATAGACAATAATAAATGCTCCCTTCCTAATGCTAGCAGATCAGATGTATACAATAAGTCCGTTTACTGTCTGCACGTGAATAGCATACATGGATTACAGGTCAGCTCGACCTTTATAACCTTCCTAAGTCTAACCATCTGACTTGGACGTGATCTCTGATATAACGAATCCTGGAACACAGACAATAGTCTTGTTGGTCTAGAGCGACCCATATATAATAACTAGTTCAGGTATAAAGATACCGGTGACTTAATCCTAGTCAAAGTACCTCTCCATTTTGAATCACACAGGCGAGCAACAAGGCGACAAAATGACGAACCTCTAGATGATAGCATAAAGTTCGATACAAGAGGAATTACCTTATTTCGGAAAATCAACCATGAACATATGCCTCCAGGCAGGCTTGAATAATACTGGGAAATAGTCTAGTTAGCTAACTAACTCACAAAGACAACGTATTTCCCTCAGAAAATCACAAGACGCAGGTTGCGTCTGGTCGCTCATCAGACCATTTCTCAACTGCCCCCGACCTGGGCGGAACAACAAACGAACTCCCAGTCGAGACATGCGCAGAACTCCAATATCTGAGTCGCCGCTCACATAAGACGATTTTTAAGAACATTCGAGATAAAGGTCTTATAGAGTCGCGCCTTTTATGGTCATGAACAGAAACGTTAAGAAAGGTTTCAAACATCTACAACAGTAGACTGATACTACCAAATAAGGAGATATGGACACGCTTCGTTCAAGACATTATAGACCGAACGTGTCTCTATACAAGAGGAGGCAAACTCCTAAAAAATTGTAGTCTCAATAACTCGGGTGATGTCCCTTTGACTGTAAAAAACATAATACACGCTTCAGTCAAAAAATGATCATACATACGAAAAATGATCATACAAAGACTTTGGAAAAAGTAATTATTTGTGCGTAACAGATTATTAACCGGACAATTGTCCTTTATCTAGCCAGTATGTTTTCATTTACTTCTTTATCATAGTTTTCATCTTTGTACTTTTCTTTCTTTATTCAGAACAACATACTTTTACTCTCAAGCAAGATAACATATTATAGGGATTAATATGGTATTCTAATAAACAATATTATCGTTTCTGTCCTTTCCTTTTATGTATCCTTCTATTAGAATACAACACATTATCTACGTTTTTCTTTGCCCCTTTCTCTGCCCTGCACACATTTGGTTTGCTAGTTTCAGTTTCACAATGCACAAGTTAGGTTAGATTTTTTTTTTCATGTTACCCCCCCCCCCCCCCCCACGAAACAACGCGTTGGCCGGCTGCCAAACTGTCAATGGTCGTTTTAAATATTAGGACGGGTAACGAAAAAGCCTGTGGTTTTTTTGGGGGGTGGGTATCATCGCTTGGCATTAATAGATTCAAATTGCTAGCCACTCTCGCTTGCATTTTGAAAAAGGTGCCGTCCTTGAGAAAATTTTTCCCTACTGTAATTTATTACTAGACTATTTGTCGAACTGTAGTTACTTTTAAACCACAACCTTCACCCAGTAATAGGATGGATGGGTAGAAGGGTTAGGGGGAGGATATCCCTTTTCTACTATAATAGAAAAATATTTAAATATTGCATCCAATTCTTAGTAACAGTGTGACCTTTGTCCTCAACGATTCTCAAATCTACTAGTGGGGTTAAAAGTGGTAAAACTACTTTACTAGATTTCGAATCGAGGAATTGAGCAGGAGGGGTAATATGGAGTGACTTTATCACAAAAACATTATAATGACATATATTTTTGGTGATCATATAATATACACAATAATGACAATTCTAATCTATACAATGGTATATACATGAACACACTACATGTAATGTCATTATCAGCCCTAGTCCTGACATTTCGGTCACATACTCTACCATTTTATGCACTGTTGTTTTCTAAAGGGGATATGCACATTAAAGATGGGAAATTCACAACAAACAAGTTTCTATTTACAATTTCAGCTGCACAATTATGTTTCAAATACAACCCGCCAATCTTTCAATCATGGAAATTGTTGAATGTGTAAATGCTACCTGGGCATGATTACTTCAATGCTATTCTGAGTTCTGACCTAATTTGTTCATTGTTATTTGATACATCCTGTTTGGGAAATATAAACAGATTCTGTATTCTGTACCTACTTTTGTTTTCTTCTTCGCTCATAATGATAGCATTATTTTTTTATTCAAGCGTTGAAATGAATAATTTGTTAACCTGATTAAACCATGTTGCTTATAATCATTATGAAATTGATTGTGACTTACTGCTTGCAATACACAAGAGTTTAATACTGGTATTCAGTGTCAATTTTTTTCCAAACACATGCGCGACCTACATGCAATAAACAACAGACAGAGTACAGGATCTTTTAGTCAAATCTCATCAGCAACCAAGAACTACTTATTCGGAGTAGCCAGGAGGACATGCACACCAGCATTGCTGGCAGACACTGGAGATGGGTTGGCCACATCCTCAGAAGGGACCCTGATACCATTACAAGAACAGCTATGCTATGTATCACCGAAGGAAAGCAAAAGAGAGGCCAACCAAAAGCAACTTGATAAGAAACTGTAGAAGCCGAGATGCAAAGAATGAACCAGAAATGGGGCACTGTATGAAGGATGGCCACCAACCGAAAAAAGTGGAATTAATTTGTTGCTGCCATACAAGATGCCACCAGGCATGATGGCCACTGACAGCTTTGATGGTCGGCAGATATGGATCAAAGAAGAAGAAGAGTAAAGGAGAGTGAGCAGGAGAGACTAAAAATACTCATATCTGATGATTAAACAATATTCTGTCTATCTATTCAAGTATGATAATCTCAGTCATGATCTACTGTCACATAAAAAAAAATAAAAAACACTTTATAAATAGGCCTACAAACATCTTGTGACTAAACAATGTTTTCTCTCATCAAGTATGACAAAGCCTTTCTGTTCTTGTTATGCCAAGCTCATAAAATTGACTTCCCTAATTTAATGAGGCATGCTGCACAGATCAAATTAAGGGGAGATAATGTTTAGTTACTCCTTAACAAGTTTTCAGAAAATAAATAAATAAATCACCTCTATCACAAATTAAAGAATACTTTGGTGCAGTTTAACTATTATAAAACAATGAAAATCTACACATGGATGGTACTTTGCATGAAATCTGTAAAATTCTTTTAGCCCAATGAATAAAGATTAATTCACATGAAGTAGTTCAAACTTCCCTCTTTTCTATTACAAAATCAGTGGATATTTCCACCACAGCAAAAGTAGTTGACCTGGCTTGAATAGAACAGATAGTTGCTGGGCAGCTAACATAAATGGGATGTAATTGATATGGTGGCTACTTCGCAGTAGTAGTGATTATAATTAGTTTTCATGCTCTTAAAACATGGTAAAGAAAATGTATTTCTCTGACACTCTTTCAAGGGAAGAGTGTTCAGGATTTCATTAATTTCAGATGAGAAATTGTTTAGGATAAATGGTTTGTGGTCCCATACATCTGTCAGCTGAAAATGAGATTTTTTGTATTTAACCCTAGAGCTGACTAGGCCCAGACACTGCAATCAAAAACTTTGGTCACAAGAGAACTCATTTCATAGACCTAGCACAGGTAGTTGCAAAGGCTTACCTTTGCCAAAATCTTTTTTTATTAGCAACAAAGTACAACCAAGTTATTCTTTAGGGTAGTCTATGCGAAGAGCTTCCATTTTCATTGATGACAAGAAACTTAGATCAGGGAAAGAAAGCTTTGGAACCCTGAGATAGTTCTATTCACACAACACAACCTTTTCCCACACCTGGATAAATCAGGAGTGACTGTGATTGCAGTCTGGAATCTAGCTACTGTAGGTAAAACCACCATGAACTAACAACTTCATAAAAGTCCTAATGATAAAAATCAATAACTTTGTAGAACCACTGAATGTAAATCAATTACTTAAAAGTCCTAACGATGAACTTTCGGTAACTGTGTAGACAAGATTGAACTGTATACAAATGACATTTTGTTTTCATCAGTAAAGGTTCATTGTAATTTTTCTCTGAAATCAAGATTAGTGTTATTGACTTTTCTTTGATGTTACTGTGATGTCTAATACACGTTTGTATTTAATCAACAGGGGTTCTTTCCAATAATTAAGTACCATAAGAAACAGTGGCCTGGATACCTATTAGCTCTTACACTACTCAGAGGATTCTCAACCTGCTAAGAGACAGTTAATTTCCAGTATCCCTATAAATATGCCAGTGATTCTCACTGTGTTCTTTTCTTCCTGTAAAACTTATATTTAACATTTTCTGCAGTTTTTACTTGAGCCAGCCTTCAGTGAGATCATCTTGTGCAGTTTTGGTACTTATTCCTATGTTCACTTATTCTATCAGTCCATCTTCCATTGTAACCTGCCACTATGGGTAAAAATCTATGCAGTTTCAGGGGTTCTATAAGAAGGCAAAAGATGAGGACAACTGCTTCAAAAATGGCACAGCTTCAGATGTGACTAAGGGCTTACAATCTCATCATGTAAAACAGCCCACTTGAGAATTCATCACCACAAATGCTGTGATTGTCCAATGCTTCTTAAGAAGCATAGAAGGTACAATCCTTCATTCACGAGGAAATAAATGTATGAAACACTCTTTTACTGATAGTCGTAAAACAGGTTCTGCACTTAGCTACCCCTTTCCACAGACCATGTCTCCAGATAACAATTAGGCTGGTAGCATGTGTTTTGTTGAATGTGCTACTATTCCCACTTTAACTACAGGTCATGCTAGATTACAGACAAGTGTATCAAAGATGTCAGTATCAATATTTTGTATGTGGTAGTTTAAGCTATAAGATCTCTTAATGCTTGATTTCACCATGACTACGTTTTAAACCCTCCTCCAATCAATTAGCTATAGAAGAAAACAGTGTTACAGAAAGATCCAGAAGATCCATGGGGTGGCAAACATCTTGAAGTAACACAATAAAAACAGCACACAAGCCTACATTATATGCACCAGCATTCAGCCTCAACTGAGATGCTCCATTGCTTAAAAAAGAAACTTATTTACATGTGTACCTTTATTTCTCCATATATCTGACTGTTTTACTTTATGCTCTCCTAATCTCTTCCTGCTAATGCCTGCAACTGTCTGGGAATTAATGTCTGAATCTTTAGAGAAGCCATTCCAATAACACTCCTGGATGACATGCAATACAAAATCATAGGTTATGTAAAGGGTTTTTTACAATCGCTACCAATCAATACTGTTATCACAAGGCTCAATTTTGAGACTAACAACAAACTGAAGTGTTTGAAGTATGTTTGTAAACACAACAAAGACTTCAGTAAAAACCTGGAAATAAATTATCAGTGTCCACAAAGTTGATGTATAAATGGGCCTGACATTGATGATTCTGAGTCTTGCTACCTGATCTGCATATGATTTTGCTGTTCAAAATGTGTTTGTTCTTCCATGAGTTTGTTTATTTAAAGCTTCTTTTACATGGTCTAGCATCACTGAGGTCAAAATTTTGTTTAGCCATTGCCAAGGTTTGTCTTCACAGTTGATGTAAATAATCACATTGAATTTCTTAAGTAATTGAAATGTAACAAGCTGGCAAGGAAGAGAAACACAGAAAAAACAACATTGCAAAAATGGTGATATGTTTAGGACATAAGAGAGGTAGAGGAAAAAACAGAGAAGGGAAATGGAGACAGAAATGAACTCAATTCCTTTTCTAATTCAATTATAGCTAAATATAGCTTGATATTTTTTAGGCCCTTGATTTCTTTGTCTTCTTCTTGCGAGCACATCTTTGATGTTTACACTGTCAGATGAGTTCTAATGATGAATTCACCATTGTTTGAAGTTCCTCTTTAGCTCCATACAGCTTTGAGTTTAGTGTTGAGTCATTGGGCCAGTATATCTTTCTTAACTGGTCATACAGAGGACAATCCTGTAGAACATGCTCAGCAGTTTGTTCATTTAATCCACATGTGCACGGTGGTGAAGCAGACACTCGTAGCTTGTACATGTGTTTATTCAGTTTGTTATGCCGTGTCCTGAGGCGAAAAATGGGGATCTGTCCCTGCCGGTCAAGAGTGTGGTAGTCGTCAATGGATTGATTCTGTTCTCTTCTGATAGTCTGGATAGCTCTCTTTTTCTCAAAGTATGTGATTTCGTTATCTTCTTGTTCACATTCTCCTCCATTTTTGGCAAGTTTATCTGCCTTTTCATTTCCACGTACACCACAATGGGATGGTACGCACTGAAGTATGGTTCACTTTTTGGCAGCTACCTTGCTTAGTTCATTTCTCAGATGCAGGATTTTACCATCCTTGAGAACTTGCAGTACAGACAGTGCATCTGTGAGGATGACTACATGGTGGCAGTTAAAGTTGGTGTTATAAATCATTTTTGCAGCTTGCTCTAGAGCTTGAACGCTAGAGCTGTATAGTTGGAACAGAATTTATGATGGGAATATGCCTAGTCTCATAGTGGTTGTCAGGACATGAGATGAAGATATCGGGGCCTCCATTCTTAATGGCATTTGTTGCTGATGCATGTAGTCATGTATACTGTTCAAAAAAAAGAATCACACAGCTATCCGAGGGTTCGTTTTTATAAGTTTGCAAGTAAAATTTGGTGCTAGGGTATATAAAAACCAGCCTCAAATGTTCTTTACAGTGTCAAATGCACGTGTTGACCTGAATTGCGTTCATTTTTGTAATTGTTACAACGCAGTGGTCAATAGTGTTTATGACATAATTTTTTACCCCAGCTCGTGTTGTGCGCATGTGAAAGCAACAAAATTTGGGGTGAACACTATTCACTGACTACGCAACTGAAACACTATAAAAGGATAACGCTACACACAAAAAATTCAGTTCATTTTCAAGCAGACATTTATGGCGTCTCTATCGATAAATTTAAGGAACATTGCTATTAGCCAACTGCATGCAGGCAGACGTTAAAATCAGGTTGCCAGGCATCTAAACGTGCATCAGAGTACCATCAGTCGACTTTGGCACCGGTTCCAAGCCACTGGCCAAGTTGAAGACCGGCATTGCAGTGGACGACCCAGAGTGACAACAGCAGCGGAGGATCGCTTTATTCAGCTTTGTCACCTCAGAGACAGGTTTACAACAGCTTCCTCAACTGCCCAGTCATTGCCTGCGGGACGTCATGTGTCTGATCAAACTGTCCGGAATAGATTGCATGACGCTGGACTTTGGGCACAACGACTTCACCGAGGACCTGTCCTTATGTGCCGCCATCAACAAAATCGACTTCTTTGGGCCAACCAGCATCATCCCTGGGCAGCTGACAATCAATGGAGACGTGTCTGGTTTAGTGACGAATCTTTCTTTTTGTTGCAGCATCATGATAGACGGCGTAGGGTCTACCGTAGGCGAAATGAACGTTTTGCCCAAAATTGCGGTGATAAAGCTCTGCTGCACGGTGGTAGAGGTGCAATGCTGTGGGGAATGATCAGTTACAACGGAAGGAGTCAATTGGTGCACATTGAAGAGATGGACAGGAAAGAGTCTATCAGAGTGCACCACCAAGGCAAGAGACAGAAATGTTGGAGATCCATTACAGCCAACCTTCGTTGTGGAGAGGGCAACTGATGATGATGATGAAGGAGGCTTGAATGCGCAACGATACATCAATGAAATTCTTCGACCCCATGTCCTTTCACTTTTGGCTGCCCAAAGGTCTGTGTTTCAACAGGACAACGCCAGACCCCATTGTGCATGGTTGACCATGCAGTTCCTGACTGCCAACAACATTCTCACCCTTCCCTAGCCATCCCTGTCTCCAGACATGAGTCTGATTGAGCACCTGTAGGATGAGCTGCATAGATGTGTTTGTCGCCGAGACGTTGCTCCAGCCAATCATTGTGATCTGTTCCAGGCACTCCAGGAAGAGTGGGCAGCCATCCCACAGGCCCACATCAGACGTCTGATTGCATCCATGCCCATGAGATGCCAGTCGCTGATTGATACAAGAGGAGGCCACACACCATACTAACGGGAAAGCCTGTATGCCAAAAAACTCTCATGACCCAGATGCAAAATAACTGTCAATTGATTGGTTGAACCCTAAGGTATTCTTGTGTGCAATTTGAACAATTAACTCATTAAATTTAAAAAGTTATTGAATGTCAAAATTATGGCTATGTGTGTGCCTTCAGTAGCTATGCGTTTCTTTTTTTGAACAGTATATCTATGATTGTTCAGGATAGATTTCTTGGATCATACCCAATGCTGCAGTTAATTTTTGCAGATCATTATACTCATATAAAAAAAAAGGCCATACTGAAGTCGGAATTGTCGGCTGAAAGGCACAAATATCGCAGCTTTGCTGTAAATGGACACAAAGCAACCAGCGTCCTTTTCAGGACCAATAAAGAAGAAGAAGATATCCAATTGTGAGACCACTGATTGATGTATTAATTTGGAGGGTACTGCTGGCCTATTCCAGTGGTACAGGGTATAGGGTGGGCTTCAGTGGTTTTGTCTTTATGGATAGGTCTTCTTGATGCTGTCTTGTAAGTCCTTTTCCCCGATGGACAAAGCTGCTACATTTTAGACATCCCAGTGCCAGATCATCAAGTCTTGCCTTCATTGGCTTCGTTGGCATACTGTTGTACTTTTCCATCTGGATCATGCTTCTTGTATCTCTTCTATAGGACAATGTCTGTAATCTAGCAGCATTCTGCATCTCTGATATCGGCGTAGTTTTCAAGGCTCGTTAGCTGATTTGATTATAACCATTGTCTTTTAATGGGTTTTCACTTATCAAAAGGTGCCTTGTGTTGTAAGCAGTGCATGATCATTGAAGAAATCAGGTTTCTCTGACAGAGGGTTCCTTCAAATTATTGTTGCGCAGGCTTTATAAAAGAAGTAAAAAGCATTGTAAAGGATGTCAGAGCGAAAAGTGTGATGTCGGAGGGAGACTCAAAGTTGGCCAAGTCGATAGAAGGACTAGATGCCTATTTTATGTGTACTTTATTAATAACGTTCAAGACTGTGAAAACCCAAAGCAGGATGGGCCTCTCATTTATCAGTGGGATAATTAGTCAAATTTTAGGCTGTAACAATGTAACTGCTGTTTATGAAAGTGGGCACAATAATGGAAATATGTGCAGTACAAGTAACTAGGGTCATGAAAGAAGGTACTGGATATGTGATGTCAGAAGTAATGCCTGAAATGCTCTGAAAATATTTTCTGTTGGATTTATTATGTCAAATTAAACCTTGGATTGCCCTGGCTTGATTTATTCCCTCAATCTATATTGTGTGAATCTGTATGTCAGCCCATCTTAACAGAATCATAAAATATAAGCTGTCAGGGTTACACAACACTTTGCATATTGTTAGAAACCTTGTGTTTCCTGTTATCATTTGGTGTGTTCTTGCATACTACATGTTTTCCACATCTTAAACTTTTGTCTTTGCCTTGTCACTACTTCCACTTTTTTCATTACTAACTTTCCCACGGGCTTCAAACGCAAAGCTGTCTCATGAGATCTGCACTGGGCATATCCACACCACATTCATTATAGAATGTGCAGATGATTTTCTTTATTACCCACTGGTGGTGTGTATAGTTGTATGAAACTAGTACCAATCAACCATTTAAGTTGACTAATATGATATTTAACTGATCCTTCTTTCTTGTTTATTTATTGTCAGAATAAAATTAACCTGCTTTAGTATATCACATTTCATATAATCCTAATACATTTACATTCTATTTTTTCCCCTCAATTTTTTTTAAAAAACAATTTTCCATCCTGCAACAGCATCCTGACATTTAAAGTTAAAATGGTATATGGTAAGAATCTCCTTTAACCATTGACTGACAAGTCTAACCTGAATAGCAGTGGAGAGGGGAGAGGGTAAAGCACCTCAATCGTGTCTCCTGTCAAGTCACAATGCTTTAAAGATGTTTTATATAGGCAGTTGCCCCAATGCCCCCTAACTTTTTAGGATTTGGTGAAACCTCCTAACCTTCAATATGTGATCAGTAAAATAAAAATAAAAACACCTACAACTCAATTCCTGCTTTTCACCAACATTTACATTTGAGTCAATTGTTTTGATATTCTTTGGTGCCTTGTAAACACTGAGTTTCTTACAAGTCATGAACTTTAGTTAACTGTATATAATTATGCTAGAATTTTAGATTAACAAATACCTAGTATAGATCACCATAAATTCTGAAAAAGATCACTTAAAACTGTCCAAAATCAACTCTTTATGGGTGCAGCATATTGCAATATAGATCTTTTTTCTCTGAGCATTAATGGTATAACATACATCCTTAAAAGCCACAATATTATTAAAGCTTCCAAACAATGTTACAAAAAGTGTACATACCTTAACATCTGTTTCCTGCTTTATTTCCGCAAACAGACTTGTGACATTAGCTTCCACATTTCTTTCAGTCTGAAAGCAATGTTGTTTTCAAATCTCATTTATATAATAATGAATTTTTGGAATAATTTTGACTAAACAAGTCCATTTTTAAAAAGAACGCAGTGGATCACTGGTGCTGATATGGATGATTATATAATTATAAATAGTTGGTCAGTGACATAATGTGCCAAAGATTATACTAAATACACTTTTGACTCAAATAATTTGAAGATCAATATATATTTTTTTTAACCCTGATTATTTCTTATACAGGTGTGAAACCCATAATCCAAAAATCTGCAAACCAAGATAGACCGAAAACTGAAAAGTTTTTTTGCTGACTTTTGGGCATATTGCAATATAAATGTTTGAGCATTAACAGTATACCATACATCCTTAAAAGCCACAATATTATTAAGGCTTCCAAACAATGTTACAAAGAGTGTACATACCTTAACATCTGTTTCCTGCTTTATTTCTGCAAACAGACTTGTGACACTAGCTTCCACACTTCTTCCAATCTGAAAGCAATGTTGTTGTCAAATCGCATTTATATGTTAATGTATTTCTGCAATAATTTTGACCAAACATTTTTAAAAAGATCACAGTGGATCACTGGTGCTGATATGGATGATTGTATAATTATAAACAGTTGGTCAGTGACATACTGTGCCAAAGATCATACTAAATACACTTTTGACTCAAATAATTTGAAGATCAATTTTTTTTTTTAACCCTGATTATTTCTTATACAGGTGTGTAATCCATACTCTGAACATCCGCAAACAAAGATAGACCAAAAACTTAAAAGTTTTTTGGCTGACTTTTGGGCATATTTAAGTTTCCAAAAAAAAATATATATATATATATATTATTATTTGTAACTGGTGTCTACAGGGAACCAAACACACACACAATGTTCAGTTTATTACATTTCATCCTCTTGAAGCGTAAGTGCAGTATAAGCTGTTGCATGTGTTATAATGTGATATAAATTTTCAAAAACAACTATTTAGTTGTGTCTAGGCACCACTTTTTGCCATGTGTGAATATTTCTGAGATTATTTTGTCATTTTGAGTGTGGATATTTGTGAGCTAATTTCATGACTTAAACTGTATGAGTTTAATTTCATTGTAAAAATGTCAAAAAGAGCTGCAGATACTCCTGTGGGTAACAGTGCAAATAAGAAAAGAAAGCATTTGTCATTATCAATATTGCAGAAGGTAGAGTTATTGCAGAAGCTTTATCATGGTGTCCCTAAGCATTGTCTTGCTGAAGAATATGCAGTAGGAACTACCACAGCATATGACACAAGGAAACGCAGACAAGCTGCTGAAGTTTTACATGGACAGTGATGACCAAATACTAATGTCAGATCAGAAAACTTTGCACAGAGGAAAAAATGGAGAAGTTTTGGCAGTTTATGGAATTAAAGAAAAACTGCTTAGACAGAAACCATTGTTAATGAGACAGATGACACTAGGCAAAATCTACTGTAAGGTCATCTTGTCTTACTGCATATTCATGAGCTGAAAATCCTGTTCTGGTCCATCAACAGATGTCTGACACCAAACTGATGATGGTGATTAGAACATTGAATGTACATGTGCAGGTATTTAACAAAGTTTATGTTTGAAGTTTAAAAAAAAATATTTTTCTGATCAATAAATTGTACTCCATAATTTAAGTGAGGCAATTTTTGGGCTACTTAGGGTGATATTTTGGGCAACTTTGGGCTACTTCTGGTGATATTTTGGGCATATTCCAAAACCAAAACATGGCCGTCCCTTAGCATTTCACATTCTGGGTGTTGAGAACTATTTTGGGGTGTGAAGAAGCTTGAATATTTTGTTTATATTGATATCAAAGTTTTTGCACCTCGAAACATCCTCTCAACTATGAATACATGTTCACATACCATTGTTATTGATGATTGTTGATGTTTTAACACAGATGAGAAGGGCCCATAGTAGTGTTCATAAATAGTCATGTCATTGCGGCTCATGAATCCGTCGGTTAAACTGTTCACAACGATAGTGTATTTATTTTGACGACGGTGGTAGAACAACGGGACAGTCAGTGTGATTTTTGCTTTTGAGCGAGCTAGAGGTGCTCTGCCCTCTGGAGGTGTGTGTGTGTGTGGCCCATGCCATTCTATTCATGTATGTGGAATAATTATTGATTATGTATATCTCAACGTCAGAATTCTATTGCAGTTTGATAAATACATGTAAGCTCAAGGTAGGAGCTGTGTAATTCACCCAGTGACGGCTGATTGCAGAATGTTTGTTCTTATGAGAACAGTTAAATATAAATGAAGTACATTATCTTCATAGAAACCATGGGTTCTTATTGTATGGGACATGTCGGGTGATAGACCTATTAATGACGAGAGTGTATTCCCCCGTGAACAGAGGCTCAGGTAGCCAAACCATTATTTACAAGTAGATGACAGTCTTAAATGTGCTATCCACACAAAATTCATTACATATTTTCCTAGAAATCACCAGTAGGATTTCTGAAGTGCCAAATGTTTATATTGGCTAACATTGACATATATCTTGTAAACTGTTTTGGAATGTGCCGTATGATGAAGTATCATGTATTATGTGAATAAATTGTAAAAGATGTCTATGCCAGGCATCAGAGAATATTTTATCTAAGTGTCTTCTTCTCTTCTTTGATCCTTAGCCGCCAACCATCAAAGCAGTCAGTGGCCATCACGCCTAGTGGCGTCTTGTAGGGCAACAACAAATTGATTCCACTTTGCTCGGTCGGTGGCCATCCTTCGTACAGTGCCCCAACTCTGGTTCATTCTTTGCATCTCAGCCTCCACAGTCCTCCGCCAGGTTGTTTTTGGTCAGCCTCTCTTTCGTTTTCCTTCAGGAGTCCAAAGCATAGCTGTTCTTGTGATGGCATTGGGGTCTCTTCTGAGGACATGGCCAACCCAGCTCCAGCGTCTGCCAGCTATGATGGTGTGCATGCCCTCTTGCTTGCTCTGAGTAAGCAGATCTTGGTTGGTGATGATATTCGGCCAAAAGATTCTGTGAATTTTTCTTAGGCATGTTGTGTGAAAAGAGGACAATTTTGACATTTCCTTCTCTGTAACTCTCCAGCGTTCCGCACCATAGAGAAGCACAAATATTAAGATTATATCAGAGCTGTGTGCTTTCTTATATAAGTGTAGTGCCCCAGATGTGTTGTGCAGTCTGTAATATCATGGGCATTGTCTAGTTTCACAGAACACCTCCTAACACACCGTCAAGTCAAGAGAAGCCATTACAAAACAACAAGAAGCACTACAGACCACTCACTAACACAACACAGGAAGATTCAAACCACCATCTCAACATTACAGTTTAGTAAACAAAAACCCTGCAACATTAGTGGAGATACTCTATCCCACTTAATCATTGTCAGCAAGACTGGGTTACCAACCTGTATTGTTAAATGTGTTACTCAGCCTTTTATATATTCTACATTATAGTTTTGTAAAAAATAAAACCTTTTTTTAATGAGTGAGGGTGGTAAATCATAAGTCAGAAGAGTTCAGGACCACCACTGGTGTCAGACAAGGTGATATCCTGTCATCTCACCTCATGGACCATGTCACCAAAACATTTAAGGAAAGGACCAACAAGTATTCAGCAGGTACTGGAAGATGAGATGGGTCTGTATTTCAGAGCTAGCATTAGCCGACAATGTTGACCTGATTGCTAAATCAGAGGCACATCTTCAATCCAACCTGCAAGTCTGGATGGAACAGCTGGAGATGAGATGGATGGTCATTAGCAGCTCCAAAACAAAAACCATAGTGACATCACAAGAGGAAAGAAGGTTTCAGATTAAGCTAGGAGAACAGATCTTGGAGCAGGTCAACCAGTTTAAGTACCTCAAAGCTGTTATAGACAGGAAAGGAGGCATCATAGAAGAGTTAGCTACCTGAAGAGCAACAGCTGGGAGATTTTTTCAGGCCATAAACCAAGGATTTTTCAGCGAAAGTTAACAAGCAAGAAAGAAATTGGCTGTATAACGCCACATCTATATTCCAGTCTTGACATATGGATGCAAGTCATGGGCAATTACTACAACCCACAAAAAAGCCAGATTCCATTGTTAGAAATGAGGTATCTGAGGGAGATGGTAAAGTGACAAGAAGAGATATGGTCTGCATCCTGAGGATATGGCAAGGCTTCAAAACCCTGCCACTGCAGACTGAAGTAGAACAGTCCCAACTGCAGAATGGAAGAAGATTGGCTACTATGACAAGTATGGGAAACTAAAAGCCAGGGACGACCAAGTCCACAGGGAGGACAACATTAAACAATCTTGGAATGACTGAGGACTGGATTAGAGCCAGGCCAGAAGGAAGACAGCTGATAGGATAGCATGGCGCGCCCTCCTCCAAACCTCTACACCTCACGGCAGAAGAGGGATGACTAAGTAAGTAAGCAATAAGTGAGTCCCAAAAATTGATTGTTGCTCTTCACCCTATTAGTTAATATAAAACGTACCTATGGTGCCACAAAGGTCAAGGACCCTTGTTATAGAGATTTGCTTTTTATTTTTTCAATAACCAATTTGTCACTTTCCATTTCTGCTTTTTTTCCCCACCCTCATTTCCAATATTTCTGTGACCCACAGTTCCTATCTCTCCCTTTGGTCCACATCTGTTTAATACCTTTCACACTAGCAGTTAACAAACCCTAACCTTAAAATAACTTCTCAAATTAAAAAAAGAAAATGAGAACAAAAATGACAGAACACTCTTGACTCACTCTCACTGACCAGAGATATGAGTAAATCACAGTTAGACAAGATTTTAACTCTTAGACAGGAGCAATGCTAACAGTGTTGGTTTGTTTATACACCTGTACTTCAGTAATGATGACAGAAAAGAATTAAGTTATTAATAATAATTTAGAATTTCTTCCTTTTAATCTAGTTCAGGAGTTTGCAACTGGTCAATCACAATTTATCATGAGGTCACATTTGATGACTCCGTAGATCTGTAGGTGATAAAGGAAATAAAAATAACAGAAAAAAAAAATGAATGACATTTCTAGACTAACCCTATGGACTCTTAATCTCTCAAACATGATCCAGTTAAAGATTTTCCCTGACACTGGTAGTAACATTCATCATGATCCAGTTAAAGATTTTCCCTGACACTGATAGTAACATTCATCATGATCCAGTTAAAGATTTTCCCTGACACTGGTAGTAACATTCATCATGATCCAGTTAAAGATTTTCCTTGACACTGATAGTAACATTCATCATGATCTGGTTAAAGATTTTCCTTGACACTGATAGTAACATTCATCATGATCAAGTTAAAGATTGTCTCTGACACTGATAGTAACATTCATATAGGTTAACTTGACTTGATCAGATATCTTTCTTTATGTTTTATCTTGATGCCATTGTCTATACCAATGGGTCTGTAATCTGGGGTGAGAAATCCAGTTAGGGCTTCTCTGCTAGGGTACTGGTCTGAACATAGCGGGGCTTACAAGATAACAACATCCAGCATGAGAATGGAGGTCGAGGCTTTTACTGCAGCCTTAAGGTGGATAACTGAAACTTCATTAACAAAGACTATCAGTAAGTCTGACTCTCAGTCCATGCTTCGAAAGGTTCAAAGTGGTTGGTTGCATCATGAATGGAAAACATTCATAGAAGCTTCCAGTCTACAATAGCTGGTCTGGATATACTGTCCTGGTCATGCTAGTGTATGTGGTAATGAAAGAGCTGACAAATTAGTATCAAGAGCACCCATAGTGGGGACATTAGATATGGATAAGGGAGATATACTGAGAGCAATTAATGATTGCCTGTTGGAGATTGACACTGCAATAGATGAATCATCAAGGTTAAGACTGTTGGAATTTGGGATTAATTGTAAAGCTAGTAGAGATGGACGTATGAGAAGATGCATCTGTTGTGTTTACAATCAGCGAGCTACAGGAACAGTTAGCATTCACATTCAACATATACTGATCGAGACTGAGCACCTATGGGTTTGCCCAGAGTGCAATAATATCAATTCTTTATAACAATAACAATGTTTTGTGGGAATTTCTTCTCCCTCAAAGATGGGCAGGTAATACTTGTAGCTCTAGATGCTCCATAACAGATGAGGTAATTCCACTGAAACCCTCTTTAACATAATTCTTCTCTTCTGTAGAAGCTGATTCAGTTCATAACTGTTCAAGAAGATTTTTTCCCCCTTCCTTTCATTGATTTGTGTGTGGTAAGAATCTCTGTAAACGTTTGACTGAAAAGACTCTAACTTGAACGGTAGTAGGGAGGGGAAGTTGTAAGGCACTTCAACCATACCAGCTGTCAAGTCATAAAGTTTTAAAGATATTTTAGACATGCAACCCCCCCCCCCCCCCCCCCCCACCCCTTACAGTTTTAATGGGAACCTGCTAACTTGACCATTAAATATACTACTCATCAAAAGTCAAGGGCCACCCTAATATTTTCAATACACTTTTATATAAGCGCATAGAATGATTAAATGAAGGAAGTTTTTAGTAAAAATGGGTGCAATATCTTCCTCTGACAGTCCTCTATGCACGCTAAGCATAAAAACAACTCACCGATAACCATGGTGATCACGTGCAATTTGGTTTGCTGACCATAAATTCACAATTTTAATCTGTTTTTCAAACTTCCGTACAACCAAACAGGTGAAGTAATCATGCTGATTAACATTCCACATGCAATGGTGACTTTTCGTGAACAGAGTTCACTCTTAATTTGTTTTACAATCAGCAGACTTAGGGTAGTTTCATCACTTGCAAAAACCATGCCACCGAGAAGAAGTCTTGACACCTTACAAAGAATGAGGGCTATAGCATGGGTTGAAAGTGGTTTATCTGTGCGTGAGGTTGCTAGACGGCTTGCAGTGTCACACTCTACTATCCAAAGAATTTTGGAGAGATTTCAGGCCACAGGAAGTGTGGAGGATTGCCACCAGCCAGGTCACCCGAGATGCACCAATAGACATGATGACCGGTACTTCTTGTTGTCAGCCCTGCGCCATCGAACAGTGACTTGTTCCACTCTAAGATGTCAGCTGAGACAAACTGTAAATGTTAATGTCAGTAAAAGCACCATTCACAGACGTTTACGTGAATTTGGACTGGCTGCTCGACGTCCAGCAGTCAGAATCCATCTTATTCCTGCTCATCGCAGAGCCCGTGTTGCTTGGTGTCGCGAGCACATCCGATGGACAAGGCAACAATAGAGTCAAGTTCTCTTCACTGATGAATCTCGCTTCACTGTGTCATTCAATGATGGCAGGATTCGAGTTTGGAGACAACCAGGAGAGCGATTTACTGATGACACTATTCGAGAGGTGGATCGTTATGGTAGGGGTTCTGTCATGGTCTGGGGAGGCTTCTACAGACACGGCAGGACCCCACTCTACATCATCCAAGGCAACTTGACCGGCCCAAGATACCAGAATGAAATCTTGAGACCAATTCAGCCTGCTCTGGAGGCCATAGATGGTAATGCCATCCTCCAAGATGATAACGCTTGACCCCATTGAGCTCGTGCATTGAATTAATTTATTCAGCCACATGGGATCATCAGGATGGCGTGGCCAGCTCAAACACCTGACCGTTCTCCAATTGAGCACCTCAGGGATGTCCTTGGTCGAAGATTGTCAACAAATCACCCCCTGCCAATGGATGTTGCACAGCTGACTGCATTTCTGCTTCAAGAATGGCAAGCTGTTCCTCAGGATACTCTTTGGACCCTTGTGGACTCGATTTGTCTATGCTGTCTTGAATGCCTTGCTGCAAACGGTGCTCATACCCGATTTTGAAATGTCTATTTGTCCAATATCTATTGTGTGACTTTTGAAAAGGTGGGTGACACACTTCACAGCTTCATTACATTTGAATGTGTGTTTCCATTTCTTTACGTGACATGTCAATTTGGTATTCAATAAATGCCATTTTGACTGATACCAATTACGTTTATATCAGATTTGTTTTGTGGTTTCAACCAAGGTTTTTCTAAGTGGCCCTTGACTTTTGACGAGTAGTATATTTGACCAGTAAAATTAAAAAACCAGTAACTTAAATCCTGCTTTTCTCCTACAATTACAATTGGGACATTTGTTTTAATATTCTTTGGTGCCTGATTAAAAAAAAACAACTTAATTTCCTACAAGTCACAAACTTTAGTTGTTAAGTAAATACATATAATTAGGCTTAACTAAGACTTCAGGGAACAAATTCCCAGTATAGATCAAGAGAAATTATGAAAATGATCACGTAAAATTGTTCAAAATCATTTCTTTACATGTCCAGCAAATTGCAAAAACATTCTTTTTTTTTCTCACAAATTTAACACTATACCATGCACACCTTTATAGTCTAAACAACATGTGGAAGTCCTCTCAGTACAGCACAAGCACAAAATTAAGATTATATCAGAGCTGTGTGCTTTCTGTTCTTCTCTATGGTGCAGAATGCTGGGGAGTAACAGAGAAGGAAATGTCAAAATTGTCGTCTTTTCATACAACCTGCCTAAGAAAAATTCTCTGAATCTTTTGGCCGAATACCATCACCAACCAAGATCTGCTTACTCGGAGCAAGCAAGTGGACATGCATACCATCATAGCTGGCAGGCGCTGGAGTTTGGTTGGCCATGTCCTCAGAAGAGACCCCAATGCCATCTCATGAACAGCTTTGCTATGGACTCCTGAAGGAAAATGAAAGAGAGGCCAACCAAAAACAACCTGCGGAGTACTGTGAGACTGAGATGCAAAGAATGAACCAGAGTTGGGGCACTGTACAAAGGATGGCCACCGACCGAGCAAAGTGGAATCAATTTGTTGTTGCCCTACAAGACGCCACCAGGCATGATGGCCACTGACTGCTTTGACAGTCGGCGGCTAAGGATTAAAGAAGAAGAATGTACCTGATATGTCGTTACACTGGCCATCGGCTGATACGTCGGTTATATCAGTATGTACACTGACCTCTAGTTGATGCAACGGTTATTTATTATTGATATTCATCATGTCTTATAAAGATTGTCAATAGGGCTACTGACTTAGATGCTGTCAGTTTTCAGTTGGGCTTACAGGTGGCAGACTAATATGGTGACACTAATGATGACAAGTCTATGGGCTGTGATGATGATGAACCAATGTCAATATATAAACCAATGTTCAGGTATAAGTGATGGACACTGAATTCATGGCTTGAATGACAGTTTCTACAACGAATTTATTAGTCAAAACGTGGATGACAATATCATACGAAGACATACTTGATCATCAGACATGGCAATAAGAATTCAGCATGTAGATAAATTACAATGTCAAAACTTGACTGACCTCACTGGCTGTTGGACAACCCGTGGACTGCAAAAGTATTGAGGTGAGTATTATTTGCATCTTTTCAGATCCTATCCTTTTATACTATATACATATATACAAGTATATCTGGCCGGATATCTTCCCTTGAGACTTCATTAAAACATAGATTCCAATCTTACTTCACAGAGGATCTGGACACACTAGCGGTAGGTCATGAATAGCCTTACCGAAGCCCTGCCAGAATCTTGTCAAGTACTTATAACGAGTATCACGTGGAGATACTGAAGAATATGAGCCAGAATTGACTGTGGCTAACGCTTCACCCTGGAAGGTAGCGAAATATATAATAATAATCAGCTCTTCCAACAATATGGGACTCTGAGACCAGAACAACGTCTGTCTTGTAAAGCCGGCATCTTGTCTCTCTCTGACAGATAAGCGCTCTTTGGCAACCAATGAATATATCACACCAAATTTGTCTCTTTAGTGCATAATCAATTTAAGCTATTACCACTTACACAGATGTGCACCCATAGTACATTTAACAAAGTTAGATATTGGCATCTGGTAATCTGTTAAGGCCCACACCCTTAAAACTTATGTGAAAACGGACGTAACAGTAACCTTGAAAGCTTCCAAATATCAATATTTTCATTCATCTTTTTGTGCTCCTAACAGAACATACAGCCACCATTACAGCTGGACCACTTGTTAGAAGCCTGCACCAAGCATTCACATACACTTGCAGCAGTGGAGTCTGTGACAATTTGATTAACATAATGAGGTAGCCAGCCCCACCCACAACCCCACAAGTCACTTTGTACGACATGCTCAAGAGTGCAGTAGGCATATTCTTTCTTTGTCTCTTCAGAGACCCAGGGGAATTACATGGGGCATAAATATTTGACATACCTCATAGTCTGTTTCCTGCTTCATTTCTGTAATTAGACTTGTGACATTAGATTCCATATTTCTTTCAACCTGAAGGCAATGAAATATAGCAGATGATGGGTATAATTTTAAGACTATGAAACCATGCTACATATATTTACACCAATATCTAAGCAGCATTACCTCACAGCAATAATCACTGTCAAATGGTGGGGCCTAATGCAACTGCATTAGCCATAAACAAATTTGCTTTTATAAAATAAATACTTTATCATTTTCCATCATATCATATTCTCTCCTTTCCTTTTTCACTTTTAATATTTCTGTGACCCACAGTTACTATCTTCCCCTATCCCCACATCTGTTTAATACATTTCACACCAGCAGTGAACATACCCTAATCCTCAAAGTTATCTCCAAACTTAAAAATAAAGGAGATCACAGGGGATAATTTGGTAGATCTTTACATGATAGAAATTTTAAAAAAAAATGATAGCAAACTAGGGACTTACTCTTTCTCAAAGGTATTTAAAAGTGTGATATCCCCAGGATTAAAGGTACTTATTCTGTGTTTCCATTGATATCCTATGAGAAGCCTTATTAAAATTCACTTTATTAATGAACTGCATAAGATAAGAATGGGATCCTTTATTTGAAGTGACGTTATCAATTAGTAAAATATAATTTAGTTTCAATTTTTCAATGCCTTGTTGAAAGAATTGCAGTAAGAGGGTTATGCTGCAGAGATACAAATAACTTATATGCTGCACTTCTTTGACATTTTTTATACTCTAGAACCTGAAGCAGATATGATTGTATCAAGGCAGATCTTTAGAGAGCTCAGTGTTTCTAAAGTAGATCCTCACATCACATAGGTTGCCTGCTGCTGATCTAGTCTATATTTTAAAACCATAAAGTGACTTCTGTTACTGTTTTAGCAATCACAGTGAAGTTAAACAGCATGTGTACATGCTTTGGCATTTTTATTATAGTTTTGTGATGAATCACGTGATTATGGTTTTCTTTAAATTCCACAGAAATGTGTCAAGCCAAGTATCTACAAATTCTAAGTCTCATAAGAAAATAAATGTGTCACATTTACTTAAAAACATAGTCGATAATTAAAAGAACTGAGTTGATAGTCATAATTTCTTATCAAATAATGGAAGAGATGAGGAATGTTACATTTAGCTGATGAGTGGGTATTGCCTGGCCATTGAAAAACCAACAGAACTTGATCTAAAGCTACAGTTAATGACTAGTCACAGGTGAAAGACAAAGCTAGAGATAAACTTTTAAAAATACAAACAATTGTCAAAATATTTATGTGATATAATTATACTTGACTTGTTTAAACTTATTATTATTATTATTTTTTTTGTAACCAGCAGCACTTGGGCTATCAGCCCTTTGGCCCAATGACATGTCATTGCAAGGCTGGGGAACCTGTGAACTTTCCCCCCAACCAGGTAAGGAGCTTCACTCCTTCCCATCCACAGAGGGTTTATCTCAGGAGCCGTTCAGGTTATTCAGTCAAAATCCCAGTCAGTGATACTTCTTCAAATGTCCATGCCCGGGCTTGAACCTTGAAAACCTGATCGCCAGTGCAATGTGGTAACCATTACACCAGCACGGCTTCCAATAGTTTTATTTTGTGATTTTCATTTGTCACCGTGTTTAATTATGAAATATGTAGTTTTAAATGTTCTGGTATTTGCACCTAAGGTACAAACAAAGGACATGATGCTATAATTTATGCTTTTAATTTGCTTCTGAAAAGTGAAAAAATGCTACTCAAATGATCAAATAGTTGTAAATAAAGGGTAAAAATAATTACTTTTTACTCTCTCTTTTATTCTGACTGCAAAATGTCCAGCTTTGAGCAAACTCCTGATAACCAGAATTTTTTTAGGTGGTCCCAGTAATTTCTACTTATACAGACTGTGCTGTAGGTATGGCCATAAATGAATTACCTTGATGTTCCAAGACTAGGAAAGCAAGTTTCATTGACTGCAACAATAAACTGCCTTCATTAAGTTCATATTCTACTGTTAACGTTGTTGGTGTATTTTTTACTACATACATTGTGTTTTTATAAATTCCAATTATGTTTGTATTAATACTAATGGAGAAATATTGCACATTTTGACTCCCTATCAATTTCCCATCAGTTTAATATATAATAAGTGCATGTTCACATAAACAATATACACAAAAACATGGTATATTCTGCTGTTTAGAAATCTTTGGGGAAAAAATACAAACATACACACAAAATTGAGGCACAGTGTAAGTAATAATTTTGGAAGCAAAGAGTTAATGTAGGATACTTCTTCTCCTTCTTCTTTCGTTCGCTTGAACTATATTGACTATATCTGCAATGTTGTTTCTTGTATAAACTTCACTGTCTTTTGTAGTTCATACAGAGGTCCATATAGTTTTGCTTCCAGTGTTGTTTCTCTGGGCCAGTGGGTTTGCCTCAATATATCATATTCGGGGCAATCTTGAAGTACGTGCTCCGCAGTCTGGGGTGCCTGTCCACATGTACACATGGCTGAATTGCCAATCTTGAATTTTGTATACATGTGGCTGCGGAGGCGGTTGTGTCCTGTTCTGAGGCGCAGAATGACTATTTGTTCTGATCTGTTCATAGCTTGGTAGTCATCCTGCGTTGGTGTTGGTGGCTTTCTGATAGATTTGATCATCTTTTTCTTCTGATGGTATGTAACTGGTACTTCCGGTTGCTCGTCTGCAGCACGTTCTTTAGCCAGTCTGTCTGCTCTCTTGTTTCCTGGTATTCCACAATGAGACGGTATCCACTGCATGGTGACCATGCGCTGGTTGCACAGTTCAGAAAGTAGGGCTTGTATGCCTGGCAATTTTCTGGACTGAAGTGCTTGGAGTGCTGATCTTGCATCTGTCAGGAATACCACAGGCTGTGGACCGAGATTGGTGTTCAGTAGTTTTTCAGTTGCCACCTTGATTGCCTGGACTTCTGCATCATAGTTGTTACAGAATTTCCCCATTGGTACTCTGACCGTATCCCTAGTGTTGTTTGGGTATTCTATGTACACTCCTGCTCCTCCATTCTTTACTACATTCTGTGCTGACCCATCCGTGTATACTCGGACCCAGAGGTCCTGTGGGTATTCATCATCCAGGAAACTGAGAGTGACTGTCCTACGTTGCACGCTGTTCTGTTCATCCCTGTCGAATATTCCTTTCACTTTTGTGTGGATGTGTACTGGTAGTCCAGGCTCCTCTCTCCAAGGGGTTTGTTCTGGCACAGACTTTAGGGGGCTGTTAACTTCAGGCAGGTCTGAGGTTTGTCTACGAAATCGTTCAGCCTGGTGGATGAAGCTGCTTCTTTTCAATCGCCCCATTGCTAGGTCTTGGAATCTATCCTTTATTGGATGGCTTGGCATACAGAGGAACTTTTCTGCCTGTGTTAGCACTTTCGTGTCTCGCAGTGCTTGTATCCTCCCCATTTTCTCCATCTCCACTATAGGCGTTGATTTCATTGCCCCCGTGATGACCCTAAGCGCCTGGTTTTGCTCCTTATCTAGCTCTTGTAATGTGGTGTTTGATGCTGGACACCACGCAGCTGACCCATATTCCAGGTGTGGTCGTATGCCCTGCTGGTAAACTTTACTAAGTATTTTCCCCCTGGCTCCCCATGTGGTTCCACTTAGTTTTCTCAGGATGGCTAACTTCCTCCTGGCCTTTGTTGCTGCCTTGTTGATGTGCTGCTTCCATATCAGCCTATCATCGAATGTAACTCCAAGATAGGTGGGTTGTTTATCTTCTCTCGGGAGCTCTTCGTTTATCTTGATGACACCAGCTTTTTGTTTGGGAGAGAGGGTGAAGAGCGTAGTGCAGCACTTGTCTGTGTTGATGCTGACACACCATCTATTTGCCCATGAGTTTAAGGCATCTATAGCTCTTTGTAGCAGTTTGGTGGCCACTGTTGCATGCTCATCTGTGCACCATATTACCAGGTCATCAGCGTACATTGCCACTTTCATTCCATGTGGTAGTTCAGCAACCAGGTCGTTGATGTAGACTAGGAAAAGTGTGGGGGACAGAACCCCTCCCTGAGGGATGCCATGACACAGTAGAATTTTCTTACTCTTGAGGCCATCTAGTTGTACTCGGGCTCTTCTGTTATGCAAGTATGCTTTCACCCATTTGTACATCTTACCATTCACTCTACAATTTCTCAGTTTCTTCAGAAGCCCTTCTTTCCAAACCTTGTCAAATGCTTTCCTTAGATCTATCTATGCTGCTAGTACCAGTTTCTTATCTTGGAACGCATCCTCAATCTCTTGGGAAAGATAAGTTGCCTGATCTTCGGTGGAATAACACTGCCTAAAGCCCGCCTGCTGTGGTACAAGAAGGTTTTCACTTTCAAGGTGCCACTGTAGCCTGAGGTTGATGATACGTTCCATTGTTTTGCAGAGGCAGCTTGTAAGGCTGATTGGTCTGTAGCTGGAGGCAGTGGAACTGTCTTTTCCTGGTTTTAAGAGTGGTATCATGATTGCTTCCCTCCAGGTCTGTGGAACTCTGCCTGAGTTCCAACAGATATTGAAGATCTGCAGCAGCTTTGTTTTTGCTGAGGTTCCCAAGTTCTTAATCATTTCATTGGACACTCCATCAACTCCTGGCGACTTTCTCATTTTCAATTTGGATATTCCAAGCTCCAGTTCTCTGAATGTGATTGGTGCCTCCATAACTTCAGGTATGGTTCCATCTCGTCCTGCGTATTGTTATTTCTCACGAGTCTCCTGTTGCTTCTCTGGGCTAACTTAGATGTTGTTGTCTTTAGCAAAGGAGTCTGCAAAGTGATCAGCTGCCTGTTTTCCCACGAGGATGTTTCCATCTTTGTACAGAGCAATCCTTGAGTTTCTCTCTGTACCTTCATCGTTAAGTTGTTTTACCAGCTTCCACAGTTTCCTCGTATCTCTTTCGAAGTTCAAGGATTCTGTTTTCTCCTTCCAGCTTCTCCGCCTGGCCTGCAACTTGGCCCTTTGAAATTTGGACTTAGCTTGCTGGTAGTTATTGTGGTGTTCTTGGCATGAACTGGTCTCTGCCTGCTTTCGAGATGTTTCCACGTCATTGTGCAGCTGCTCTAGTTCACTATTCCAATATGGTTTGTAGTGCTTATGAGCCCCTCTAGGTATTGTTTCACGAGCAGCCTGTAATATGCATCTGCTGAATTCATCGACTAGCTTATTGATGTCTTTGTCTACAGTCAGATCTCTAGCCAGTATACTAGTACGGTGCTGGTACATTGTCCAGTCTGCCTTCTTGTAGTTCCACCTAGAGAGAGTGCTGCTCTCCTTGACAAGTTCATTTTCCACAATTAGGAAGACTGGCCGGTGGTCGCTGCCTCCAAGTTGTTTCCCTACAACGCGTGTGGTGTTCCACTCCAGGCCGGGTGAGTGGAATGCCAGGTCTGGTGTAGAGGTTGTGTGCCATGATCTCGAGTAGAAGGTTGGTGGGTCGATTGGCTGGTTAATCAGGATAAGCCCATTGTCATCCTGCCAGTTTTCAAGCTCCTCACCTCTCCTGTCCATGTGATCATAGCCCCAGCTCTGTGAGTGGCTGTTGAAGTCTCCGCATACAATCAGTCTTTCTTTTGCTGGGATTGTATCTAGTGCCAGTGGGCGGTCGCTCAGACAGTAGTACGAGGGACGGTCAAAAAGTAATGCCTCGTAATTTTTAATTTCATTCAATAGGCAAGAAAACAGATAAAATTCCCATTGAAATGTAGCCCCAAGTCTGAACTTCAAAAATTTATTTCTCAATATAGTCTCCGTTGTATTTCCCTGTTAGTTTCTTTGTGCTGCTATACAGTTCTCTCATATTTCTTTTGGATGCAGCATCTTCTGCCTCTCTTGCCAACTCCTCAATATACTTCCTCTTGTCTCTTTTGATACTTCTTTTTACTTCTTTGTTTGCTTCTGTGTACACTTCTTGAGCCTTGGCTTTGGAACTTCTGGTTTTGCTTGTATTTAACTCTGCTTTCTTGTTTTTTCTGTCTTTTATCTTATTGATGGTTTCTGTTGTTATCCATGCTTTTTGTTGTCTTTCCCTTTTCCCCAGTATTTCTTCACATGTCTCCTTCCATACCATTTTGACCTGCTGCCAATAGTCTTCTGTATTCTCTACATCTTCCAGCTGTTGGAGCACTTGGAATTTGTTGGATACTGTGACCTCAAATTTGTCTCTTGTTTCTTGATTTCTTAGCTGTCCTACATTAAACTGTTGTCTATAATTTTGCATTGTTTCATATCTCTTGAGTTTCATTTTTACTTTGGCTATCAGAAGATGGTGATCTGATGCCACATCTGCTCCTCTATATACCTTTACATCCTGCAATGATGATCTAAACTTCTTCTTTATGCATATATGATCAATCTGTGATTTTCTGTTCTATAGTCTGGTGATATCCATGTTGCCTTGTGTATTCTCTTATGTGGAAACATGCTTCCTCCTATAGCCAGTTGATTTGAGGCACAGAAGTTTGCGAATAGTTCTCCATTTTCATTCATTACTCATAGCCCATGTTTTCCCATGACTTCTTCAAATCCGGTGTTGACTGTACCTATCTTTGCATTCATGTCACCCATCAAAATTGTGATGTCTTTACTTTTTACTTTATCCATAATTTCCTGTAGTTTAGTATAAAATGCTTCTTTCACTGACTCTTCTTTGTCATTAGTTGGTGCATAACATTGGATGACATTTACTTGAATTTTCTTTTTTTGCTGTTTTGAAGGTAGCTGTTATTATTCTGGGTCCAACAGCTTCCCATTCAATGAGAAATACAAGCAAACAAGTTGCCTCATAAAAGACAAGAATGGGAAACTGCTCAGCAATATACAAGAGCAAATGAAGAGGTGGACAGAATATTTCGGGGATCTTCTCAATAGACCAGCTCCACAAAACCCGCCGGACATCCAGCCAGCAGAAGAAGAGCTACAAATTAACGGTGAAAGACCAACGAAGGAAGAATAAAGAAAGCCATAAAGCTTTTAAGAGATGGAAAAGCGTCTGGACCTGATGGCATTCCAGCAGAGGCCATCAAAGCAGATATTGACACGGCTACAGAGATGTTATATAAATTACTTGGTAAAGTCTGGGAAAAGGAAGAGATACCAGCAGAATGGAAGGAAGGATATCTGGTTAAGTTGCCTAAGAAGGGAAATCTACAAGAGTGCACAAATTATAGAGGAATAATGTTACTATCAGTGCCAGGAAAAGTATTAAACAGGATTATCCTTGAGAGATTAAAAGAGTCCATAGACAAGAAACTGAGAGATGAACAAGCAGGTTTTCGACAAAACAGATCATGTACAGACCAGATAGCCACTTTGAGAATAATAGTTGAACAAAGTCTGGAATGGAATTCACCACTATACATCGGATTTGTGGACTACGAAAAGGCATTTGACAGTGTAGACAGAGAATCACTTTGGAAATTGATGAGGCATTATGGAGTTCCCCTGAAGATCATTAATTTAATAAAGAAAACCTATGAAGACATGACATGCAGAGTTCTTCATGAAGGACAGCTTACAGAACTATTTGGGATAAGAACAGGAGTGCGACAGGGATGCCTCTTGTCTCCATTTCTTTTCTTGCTGGCAATAGATTGGGTTATGAGATCATCGACAACACGCAACAGAAATGGAATCCAGTGGACTCTGACTAAGCAGTTGGATGATCTGGATTTTGCTGATGACTTGGCTCTTCTGTCCCATAGCCGTAATCAGATGCAGGACAAATTGAAAACACTCGATGAGAGGTCACAGCAATTGGGTCTGAAAATACACAGGGAAAAGACAAAAATAATGCGAATAAATGCAGGTAATGATAACAGGGTTGAACTTGAAGAAACACCAATACAAGATGTAGAATCATACACATATCTTGGCAGTAATATAGATAAAGTTGGAGGGACTGACAGCGATATCAAAACAAGAATACAAAAGGCAAGAGGAGCTTTCATTGCATTGGGAAATATATGGAGATCAAGAGAAATCAGATCCAACACGAAAATAAGAATCTTCAACTCAAATGTGAAGTCAGTCCTATTGTATGGCTCGGAGACATGGAGAACAACAAAGACAACAACCAAAAAGCTACAGACTTTCATAAATGGGTGCTTGCGTAGAATAGAGGGATTAAAATGGTATGACAAGGTTACCAACGTGGAACTGATGACAAGAACTAGACAAGTGCCAGTGGAACAAGAGATGAGAAGAAGACGATGGCGATGGATAGGACACACACTGAGGAAACCTGTTGATAGCATTACAAGGCAGTCCTTGTTCTGGAACCCCCAGGGCAAGAGAGGCAGAGGAAGACCAAGAAGTACATGGAGAAGAGAGTTGGAAACAGAGGTGAAAATGATGAGAACATGGAAAGAACTTGAGATGATGGCAGTTGACAGGAGGACTTGGCATGTGTTTGTTGAAGGCCTATGCTCCTTTGGGAGTGGAGGATTATGAATGAATAGTCTCCGTTATTTGTTACAGTTTTTGTCCATCTTCGCACAAGGGCATGTATCCCCGCACGGTAAAAATGTGTGTCCTTTTTCCTAAACCACTGGCGTACGGCGCATTTAAGGGTCTCGGTGTGCTCAAAGTACACCTTGGTGGACAGAGGAAGTCAAAGAGAAAATAAGAGAGAAGAAAATGGCATGGAAACAATACTTAGGAGCTAACAACACAACAGGACAAATGGAAAAATATAGAGAATATGTGACACTCACAACAGAAGCAAAGAACAAAGTGCTAGCAGCAAAACAGAAGTCCTGGGAAGAATTTGGAGAAAATCTAGAAAAAGATGCACAAGAAAACCAGAAATTGTTCTATAAGACCCTAAAGAACATGAGGAAGGAAAAACAATGCCCTCTCAAATTTATAAAGGACAAGCAAGGCAAATTGCTTACTGCCCCAAAGGAAGTAATGGAAAGATGGAAAGAATATTTCTCAGAACTCCTGGATGGTGAGCATGGTGAAGCATCAGAAATGATAACCACTAGCACAGAAGAGAAAACCAATGATGGTGAAGATGACATAAAGATGGAAGAACTGAGGGCAGCACTAGAGAAAATCAAGATGGGCAAAGCAGCAGGGCATGATGGTATAACACCAGAAATGGTTAAGTACATGGGAGCATCAGGCGACCTATTACTCTTAAAGGTCCTACAGGCAGCATGGTGCAACAAGACCATACCAAAGGATTGGGAGATTGCCATCATAACACCAATTTTCAAAAAGGGTGACAATCGACAATGTGGAAACCATAGAGGCATATCCCTTCTCAGTGTCCCTGGTAAAATCTACTCTAGAATCCTAGAGCAGAGACTCCGACGCCTAGCTGAGCCACAATTGGATGAGGTCCAGTGCGGATTCCGAGCAAACCGAAGTACTCAAGACCTAATCTTCACACTCAGACAGCTGAGTGAAAAGGCCCTTGAGTATAAGAGTGAGATCCATCTTTGTTTCATAGATCTGGAAAAGGCGTTTGACAGGGTCCCCTGGAGCAAACTTTGGGACTGTTTGGCAAGGAAGAATATTCCAGCACCTCTGATTCATGCTATACAGAGCTTCTACAAGTCTTGCAGAAATTATGTGAGGACAGCAAACCATAAGTCAGAAGAGTTCAGGACCACCACTGGTGTAAGACAAGGTGATATCCTATCACCTTACCTCTTCATACTCCTTATGGACGATGTCATCAAGGCATGTAAGGAGAGAACAAGAAAGTATTCAGTGGGGTACTGGAAGATGAGACAGGTCTATATTTCGGAGCTGGCATTTGCTGATGATGTTGCCCTGATTGCTAAATCAGAGGCACATCTCCAATCCAACCTGCAAGTCTGGAAGGAAGAGCTGGAGAAGAGAGGGATGGTCATAAGCAGCTCTAAAACAAAATCCATGGTGATATCACGAGAAGAAAGAAAACATCAGATTAAGTTGGGAGAACAGGTCCTGGAGCAGGTCGACCACTTTAAATATCTCGGAGCTATTATAGACCGAAAGGGAGGCATCAAAGAAGAGTTGGCCACTCGAAAAGCAGCGGCTGGGAGACTTTTTCAGGCCATAAATCGTGGATTCCTCAGCAAGAAAGAGGTTGGTAAGAAAACGAAGATGGCTGTATACCGCTCCACCTATGTCCCAGTCTTGACATATGGATGCGAGTCGTGGGCAATGACTACAACCCACAAAAGCCAGATCCGAACCTCAGAAATGAGGTATCTGAGGAAAGTGGTTGAAGTAACAAGAAGAGACATGGTCCGCAACCAGACGATCCGTCAAGGCCTAAAATCCCATCCGCTGATGACCCAAATAGAACAGTCCCAACTAAGATGGTTTGGCCATGTCTGCAGAATGGGAGAAGATCAGCTACCACGACAAGCATGGGAAACAAAGAGCCAGGGATCCAGACCTCCAGAACGACCCAGAGTCCGCTGGGAGGACAACATTAGACAATCTTTGAAGGACCGAGGACTAGAATGGAACCAGGCCAGGAAGAAGACAGCTGATAGAATGGTCTGGCGCTCTCTCTTCCAAACCTCTACACCTCACGGTAGAAGGGGAACGACTAAGTAAGTAAGGTGTCCTCAAAGTGATGTCCGCGAAGATCTTCTTTCAGTGGTCCAAACAGATGGAAGTCAGAAGGGGCAAGATCGGGACTGTAAGGGGGATGTGGTAATAATGTCCAGCCAAATTCTGCAATCGCATCAATGGTGCATTTAGCGGTGTGTGGCGTGGCATTATCGTGCAACAGTAGTGCAGTTCTCTGATCTTTTAATGGGTAAAGTTGCCGAAGACGACCTCTAAGCTTCTTCTAAGTTTCAATGTAACGGTCTGCATTCACCGTGTTTCCCTGTTCCAAGAAGTCGAGAAGAATCACACCCTTCTCACCCCAAAACACGGAGGCCATAACTTTCCCTACAGATGGTGAGCTTTTGAACTTCTTTCTTGTCGGCGATGTTGTGTGATGCCATTCCATTGACTGCCTCTTGGATTCTGGTTCAAAAAAATGAACCCAAGTCTCATCACCTGTCACAATATTCGATAAAAACTCTTCTCCTTCAGTTTTGTAATGGTGTAGGAGGTTGATGGCTATGGTTTTCCTTCAGCATTGAGGAATTTTATGACATAACGTTGTTTTAACCGAACATCTTTGGCACCCATTTTTTAAACTGTTACAGTGGCGCCACCTGTTACTGAAACAGGTTGGTAATGCTATACAGTGCAAAAGAGTGTTTGAGGAATCCTGCTAAATTTACAAATTGCACACCGATGCAGTATTTACATACATAAAAAATAGGAGGCATTACTTTTTTACCTTCCCTCGTAGTTGAGCAGGTGGAATTCTGAACTTTCTGTCCTGAGATGAAGCATCTGGTATTCCGCCCCCTCCATATATGTTTCAAGCTGACATGCACTGATGTTATTCCTCACGAGTGTCAGTATTCCACCCTTTCGCCTGTCTATTCGGTCAGATCGGTAGCACTGGTAGCCTCTGATTTTGAAGGCTATGTCCTTGTTGAGGTGGGTTTCTTGCAAGCAATATACATTTACTTGCTCTTCATTCAAGATATTTTCGAGCTCTAATTTTTTGCTGTAGCCGTCTTTTTTACTATTGACGCCTTCAGCATTCCAGTGCATTATTTTAAATGGTCTTTTCTTTGCTTGGCCAGTAGCTCTATTCTCATGCCTCCTGGCTCCACGGGGCAATTGAGAAGGACCCCCAGTAGTAGGGGTTGGGCCCTTCCGAGGCAAAGGGCCCGGCACTGCGCCTGCCTGGGTGTCCGTCACAGGGTGAGTGCCATAACGTTTTGCAGATATAGGCATACTTCCATAGCGCATGTGCATGGCATCCTGATTGCTGTGGTGCGCCTCTTGGCTGGTTGCCTCCGTCTTCAGCACCTTGACCTGCTAGGGCAGACTGTGGTCTTGCTTGAGTGTAGGAGGGCCTGGCCAGTCTTGGTTTTTCAGCGGCTGATGGCTGTACTTGAGCCCCATCTCCACGTCAAGGAGCTGGCCTCGATGGGGAATGTAGGCTACATTTGTTGTAGATATTTTAAAAAAATAGGAGGAGGTGAAGTCTGGAGTGTTTGGGATGAAACCTGGTTCACTATTTTTTATTTATTATCAATATGTATTATGAGAACCTTATTACACATTCAATTTCCCACTACACCCTCAGTAATCCTTACATATTAATTTTTGTTTTTGGTTCTGGTTGCATACTGCTTTACTATATCATGCAGTTCTCTAAGTCTGTCTATTCTCAACACCTCTTCTACTGATATGGGTCAATTGCAATCCTGTAAATAATATAATATTTTTATTTTCTGTTTTTCATATTATTTTATTGTAGACTTTCTGCACATTAAAATTCTTCTATACTAAATTAAACTATTCTTAATTATAGTCTGAGTCTGAGTAGGCAGCCTAATTAATTTTTTGCTGGGAATTTTTAAGTTCCCTATTTTATTATTTTTTTGTTAATCTGGTGACGAGAATTAGCCCTTCAACCTCTGATGGGTTATAATTAGGATATAAAGTGTTTTCAGTTCCAAATAAGAATAACTGCTGATACAGGAAAGTGGCTTCACTTTTATCAAATCATTGTAAATGTGGCAAATCAAAGTTACCACAAAATACACAGAGAAACATTTCCCACATAACACCCAGATTCATGCATACATAGATGGATCAGCAACAAATAATGGAGATGGAGGTGGAGGTGTCTTTTTGACCTTAAGCACCGAATTTAACTTAGGGGAAAATGGCGGACAGTGGGACATTATTCTTCCAATTTACACAAATTTAATCTTGTGACTAGTATATCGCATTTCATATTTTTTATTTTCTTTATCATAAGCCCGCTCTTACTCGAGGCAAAATCTCTGGTTAATATGTCTAATCTGAGACTGATTTTACATGAGCATTCCTTTTTTCCCTGTACAATGACAGGTGTCCTCTCACCATTCAGGCAGATACTCACCGATTTTGGAGGTGCCATTAGAGCTGGGTCGGCTCAGGAGCCGTTGAGGTTATTCTAGTCCCTGGTCAATGACACTTCTTCAAATATCTTTGCCAGGGCCTAACCTGAACAGCAGTGGAGAGGGGAGAGGGTAAAGCACCTCAATCTTTTCTCCTGTCAAGTCAAAATGTTTTAAAGATGTTTGATGAAGGCAGTTGCCCCAATCCCCACCTTTCTAGAATTTGGTGAAACCTCCTAACCTTCAATATTTTATCAGTAAAATAAAAATAAAAACACCTACAACTCAATTTCTGCTTTTCACCAACATTTACATTTGAGTCAATTGTATTGATATTCTTTGGTGCCTTGTAAACACTGAGTTTCTTATAAGTCATGAACTTTAGTTAACTGTATACAATTAAGCTAGAATTTTAGATTAACAAATACCTAGTATAGACTACCATAAATTCTGAAAAAGATCACTTAAAACTGTCCAAAATAAATTCTTTATGGGTGCAGCATATTGCAATATAAATGTTTCTTCTCTGATCATTAACAGAATACCATACATCCAAGCCACAATATTATTAAAGCTTCTAAACAATGTTACAAATAGTGTACATACCTTAACATCTGTTTCCTGCTTTATTTCTGCAAACAGACTTGTATCATTAGCTGCCACATTTCTTCCAGCCTGAAAGCAATGAACTGTATTAGATGTACTACTGTAGGTATCACATTAAGAAAAGAAAGTTATAATAAAAATATATTACACTAACACTTGAATACCATCAACACCAAGCAATAATTATTGTTAAATAGTGAGGCTTAATGCAGCTGCAATAGCCATAAACTTGCTTGTTGTATCTTAATCAAAATCATCCCTGTAATTTTTCTGTTATTTACCCATATACAAATATGACTGCACCAGGAAGCTATGACAGAAGAACTTGAGTTAAAAATTTTGGACCTTCAGAACAATGTTTTAAAATCTCATTTATATAATACAAAATTTCTGGAATAATTTAGACCAAAAGAGTCAATTTTTAAAAAGATCACAGTGGATCACCGATGCTGATATGGATGTATAACTATAAATAGTTGGTCAGTGACATACTATGCCAAAGATCATACTAAATACACTTTTGTTTTGACTCAAATATTTTGAAGATCAATTTAGTTTTTTTAAGTCTGATTATTTCTTATACAGGTGTGTAACCCATAATCCGAACATTCAAAAACCAAGATATACCGAAAAACTGAAAAGTGTTTTTGAGCTACTATTAAGTTTCCAAAACAAACAAACAATGATTATTATTATTTTTAACTTAGGGTGGCCAGACGTCTGGATTTGGCCGGATTTGCCCAGCTTTTTGCGACAAAACTGAGCGTCCGGCCGGATTTTTTTTAAATGTTGAAATATCCGGCTTTTATGTGATTGGCTAAATTACTAACGTGAAAGACACCATTTTGAAAAATCTTTCCTGGAATCCGATTTCTGAGTACAGAAATTCTGTCAGAATTAAGAATTTTTATTCCGCAAAATTGACGGATCGCGCAACTTGCCAACACTACCGTAAGTTGTCATGTTGTTCGATAGTTTATAATAGATTACTATCATATTTTAACCCAGGTTAAACGATGTTTAGGTTTATTGGCATTTGTTAAGGGAAAATTTAACAGACAAAACGGCATGAATAAGAACTTGGGGCTGGATTTAGTCACTTATAACTTCGTTGTCTATTGCAAATTACAAATATTAACCTTAGCTAGTAGCCTACCGCTTTTATATTTATTGCAATTTGTTTATTATAAAAAAAATACACGAGTAGTTATCAGTATAGTAATGGGTTTGTTAAAATTAAAACCTCGTCTGTTGCATTTTACAAATAATTTTAACTTTAACATGGAATGTACCATTGATTAATGGCATTATATTATATTTATGTTACCGATACCAGCTCAAAATGCCAAAACAGAAGTGTGTGTTCACGGATGAATTGAAACAAAAATTTAAGTGCTTCTCCAGTGGTCGACAAGAGTATGAAGCAGAATGTCTTGTATGCAGAGGCGGCACATTTGTATCAGTAGCAAATAAAGGTGCGGCTGATTTAAAAAAAAAAAGAACATATAGAAACAAAAAAGCACAAGAAAGCACTTGCGTCTGAATGTTTGCAATCAAAACTGACATTTTTTACTAAAGAAATAAGCGAGGAAAGGTTTGAAGTTGCCGCGGCCGAGGGTGCTTTTGCTTTTCATACTGTAAAACATCACAACTCTTTCAGATCAATGGATTGTACTTCAGTGTTACTCAAGAATGCTTTCCACGATTCAGAAATTGCCAGCAAATTCTCATGTACCAAAACAGCTGCTATTATCATTTCTGTGATTGCACAGCATTCTACTGAAGCAGCTTTGGAAGCACTGAAGGAAAGATTCCATTAAAGGCACTTGTTACCTATCACTTTGCTCACAGGCTGGTAATTCATCGCTGTGCGCAATGGAGCAGAACGCGAATACGCTTCGATTGTAAAAGCGTGCGAGTTGTGGAATGGGTGTTACACAGGTATTTAGTGTATGACGTGGACAGGGTCTTCTGCGGGGGGAACGAAGGTGATCGTTAGGACAGTTGTGTCTGGCTGGTGTTTTTGAAGTGTATGGATTTTTATGTGAGAGCGACAGACCAGTGTTTATTGTTATAAAATATTTCAGAGTCAGGATAATTGACTCAATTCATTAAGAATGTGTGCCTGATTGTGTGTGGCTTAAGGAGATGGACAGTAAGTGATTTGAATCAATACGGATTTGTAAAGTATGAAGGCGTTGTAGACGATACATAGACATTCTGACTTTAAACCGGCACAACGACATTATTGCTTATGGCTGCTACTGATCACATTTGTATTACTGGTGTAACGTCATATCATCATATGCTCTCAAAAGAAGTGAAGTACACTTATGTTGTATTGTGACATATTAAATGTGATAAAACGTACAACAAGCTGTTGATCAAGATTATTCAAGTTGGCCATTCCGTACGTTACTGTTGAGACTGTTGTCTATTATATCAAAATATCTTACAAGACCAGTGCAGCACATTAATATACTCGTTACCCAATAGCCTTCAATAAGTATAAGGTAACAGCACTCTACTTGTGCAGTACAATTTCAATGAGCTTTCATGCTCTGATTTCTATGCATATTTAAAACGTAGCCCAACTTTGTTGAAGATTTTATCATCAGAAAAATATAAGTAGGCACAAAATAAATGTGATTTTATTAGCTTATTGTTTGAATGTTAAAAAACAATGTTTCAGCGTCTTGTAGTTATTGAATAAATATGTCCTACTTTTCATCCTACTTTTTACAAATATTGTCCCCCTTGTCCTCCTTTTTATGACCAAAAAATGGCATTTGTCCTCTTTTTTGTGTTGAACAATATGGCCACCCGATTTTAACTGCTATGAAGGTGTGACAACTGGCCCAATCTTCTCTTCTTTTTTTAATTTACGAGATGCCATTTTTTTCTCATCTTCAATGCATGATCGGGAAGCTGGTAAAATTATGCGGCAAATTTTCGCTCATTGATAACTTTAGCGTTGAATACTATTTTTAAGTTAACGACGTCATTGTAGACCTGACCTCGGTAGCTTGAAACCTGTTTTAATTTATGACCGACTACTTAAACTTAGGTAGTACCAGTTAATGCCACTTTAGGAAACCCCCACGTGACTTTTAACGTTATTGAATAGAGCATCTATAGGATGCGAAAGTTACATGAGGCATGCTCAGGTCACGTGCCTGTTAAAGAGATTTATAATGTATTTTTGCATGTTGACCACACTTAGGCATATTAGCAGTTAATCTACGCGGTAATGTGTCTATCTATGGTTTTAATCATAATATTGCATGGTTTTGAATTGTAGGTGAACGCGATATATTTAATACATCACTAGGAGTTTTATGACATAATCCGTTGTGCATCTAATTTATGCATACGGTCATTTCTAGGCCTTTCGTCGATTGTATCCGTCAGTGAAGGACATTGATTTAATAACTCCTGTTATGGTAGAGAATTTAAGATATATTTTTACATGGCATAAGTACTACAAAGGTCGCCACTGGTTTATAAGAAGATTCTCGTCTTATGGAGAAGTTCCGTCAATGTTCAGAGAAGTATTTCCTCTTATAGAATTTATGCATCTTCATCATCTGGTCCACATTACTTGGATGTTAACTTGCCATAGGCATCTCTAGTACAGAGGCCAGACGTGAATAGATGAGATGAGATGGTTGAGAACCTTTACCATTGATATCATATTATTGATGCACATGGCATGAACTGTATTTCTTCAAAGTCATTAATAAACTTGTCGTGTTATGTGGACCCATCCACCTCTGAATTATCAAGTATATTTTGACGGCCTGTTTTGTGATAACGCTTACGACATTACATTGCATTGCAGCATGATTTTAATTGAAGTCAGTCCTTTGTAAGAATTTGTTACTCTACATATCAATATCCACAAATCCCAACTGTAACAGTGCCCAAGCGGAAATGACATGCGAAAAGTTGCACCAAACGGGGCTGCTTTCACTTGCATTCAGAAAGACAAGAGGGACAGACCTAATCTAAGACCATTGCAAATGCATGGGTTAAAGCACTGTGATACTATCATTCACCATCCATTCATTTTAATTTTAATAAACCAATTGGGTGTATATAATGTACCCCATGCCTTGTTCCTTCTATTAGATGTTACATATTGTCTGATGTTTATCTTCCTTTATAAAAGGGGGGGGGGGGCTCGTAAAAAATAATATAATCCCAGTAATCATTAAGGAAACTAATAATAGATAACTGAGAAGGGGATGATGGTAGCGAGAGACCAAATATCTCCTTACAAACTTAAAGGTTCATTAGAAGCCTTACTAAGAACATAGACAGATGCCAAGGCAGACGACACTGTCACATCAGCCTTCCAGTATGTCACAGACTTGAAACAATGTCTGAAGACTGGCTGGGAATTAGCCACAGCAAAAGTACAGGAGGCTAGGTGGAAACATGCCAAATATTACAATCGGAATGTGAAGGACTGAGAACTAGCAGTAGGAGAGAAGGTGCTACTTCTTCTGCTGAGTAGCAGTAATAAGTTGCAGATTTGCTGGAGGGGACCCTACAAAGTTGTGGAAAAGATTTCTCGCACCAACTATAAAATCGCCGTGAACAGAAAGCAGAAAATGTATCACTTAAATTTGCTTAAGAAGTTTTACGAGCGAGCCCCTGCCGAACCAGCGCACCTCATGACTATGGCCATTGCTATGCAAATGGAAGACGAGCCTTTATCATCCGTAGAGTACCAGGTGATACAGGAGGAATCACATTTAGATGTGAAAATAAGCTCCACCCTAACGGAAGCCCAGCAAGATAAAGGGAGGAGATTGATGGAAAACCACGCTGACTCCCTGACAGACAAACCAGGCTGGACAAACCTGATGGAGTTTGACATGGAAGTCACAGATCCTACGCCCGTCCGATTGAGAACCTATCCAATTCCATATGCCAAGGCGACGGCATTAAAGCAAGAAATTGATTATTTACTTAAGGAAGGCATAATTTTGAAGTCGGAGTCCCCTTACAGTGCGGGGGTGGTGCTGTTACGCAAACCCAGTGGAGAACACGGCCTGTGCATCGACTACCAACAGCTGAATGCATTAACACAGTTCCAGCCAGAAACCGTTACCGGACCAGAACCAGCTATTTACTAAGCTGAGCAGGGCTCACTATTTTTCAAAGATCGACCTCAGTAAAGGGTACTATCAAATACCGATAAAAGCTAAGGTGAGGAACCTGTTAGCCTGCAGTACTCCAGATGGACACTTCAAGTTTAATGTGATGCCATTTGGGCTAAACAATGCTCCTTGTGTCTTCACAAGGATGATGCAAAAGTTATTGGATCCTCTGAATCATCCCGCCATCAGCAATTTTATGGATGATATCCTAGTAGCTACTGAATTGTTTCAAGAACAGTTATCAGCACTATCCTTGCTGTTTAACAGACTCAGAGAAGCGGGACTAACCGCCTGCCCAACCAAATGTCAAGTTGGGTGTGAACAGCTAGAGTTCCTATGACATACTATATCCCATGGAACCATATTCCCCGAGACTCAAAATGTTGAGAAGCTGAGAAATGCACTGAGACCATCCACAAAAAGGGATGTGGAGTCATTTGTTTCCTTCTGTGGATTCTACCAAAGATATATAAAGGATTTTGATAGCATCTGTGCGCCACTTACATTGCTAACCAAGAAAAGCAACCAGGATAAAGTGACATGGTCAGCAGAATGTGAACACGCATATGCAGTCTTAAAAGAGAAACTCACCACAAAACCAATTTTACGGCTCCCGTATTTAACTCATAAATTCATCTTGCGCACAGACACCAGTAACATTGGAATCGGGGCTACATTACTACAGCCGGACGACAGAAGCCCACCAAATCTATTTCTGGTCGTGTACATGAGTCAGAAGTTAAACCGAGCAGAACAATAACTATTCCACAATCGAAAAGGAATGTTTGTCCCTCATCTGGGGAATACAAAAATTTCAAGCATACTTGTACAAAACGAAATTTACTATCCAGAGTGATCATCAACCTCTGACCTTCCTTGCCAATTTAAAGAATTTGAATGCTAGACTGATGAGGTGGTTGCTTGTTCTACAACCTTACACGTTCCAAGTGGACAATATCCAAGGAAAATATAACGTAGGAGCGGATGTTTTAAGCCGTCATCCTATGAGGCAGGAAGGAGAGCACAGACAAGTAGTGGAAAGGGTGGAAACTGGAGAGTAAAAACGAAGATGAGGGAAATGATTAATGAATCTTGAGCAAGAAGGCTAAGCTCTTCTGAGTATAATTGACATCACACTTGAGGAGGGGGGCTATTGTGATAATTGAGCGCCAAGACCTTATAGCTCTATCTTTTCCTACATCTCTCGTATTTTATTTTTTACCACATTTGTGCTCTTTCATCCCACATTTGCTATCCCACATTTGCTATTTCATCATTTTGATTACTCGCGACCGGTATCTAGAGAACTGCATTTGTTCTTTCATCGGTGGTAAATTAAAGTCTTTTGATTAAGTCCCCATACCTGAAATCATCGTTTAAAGCCCACATTGCATCGGGATAAATCTGGTGAAAACACATCTGGTCATCCAAATCAGACATCTGGGCATTATACAATTAATGTGGACTGTCATTATCTTTGTTGCTAGTGACGGTTCACCACACTGGACGCCCAGCTTGGCCAGGTGAAAACAATAAACAACCAGAGAGTAAGGTGACAGCACTTCTGCATTGGCCTGCCATTTATTTCCATACCGGTTTGTCAAACAAGCCAGGCAACGAAAGTTGGTCGCGAATTACCACACCCACATTTGGACTGACAGGGGACAAGAGCGATCTTGTGAATGAGTGACCAGAGGGGCTCTCAGCGATTAGTTGTATGGGCGGAGCTGTACGTCCAAGAAACCCACATTAGACTTCCAGAAATATAATCTACCATTTAGCTTGCTAGAGAGAGGAGTCCAGTTGTAACATTGTGAGGAGAGATAAAATCCCTAAAACACCTAGCCTAAATACACGTACTTATTCAGAGTGGATAATAATTCATTTCTGTGGTGAATTGTGTTCTTAAAGGATTTTGCAAAGGGAAAATAAGGTTAGTAGATCTTATACAGATTATTACTACATTTTCTTATTCTTTGTTTCGTTTAACCTCCCAGCTAAATGTGCGAAAGATAGAGTTTCAATTCATTCTTTTCATAACTGATTAATAAAATCAGAAGATTTTCCTAGAAGATGATAGGATGATAGGAGGTAATTAATAGTTCATACTTCACCTTCATTCATCATCATCACAGTCTCTCATGCACAAAATATTTAACATCATTATAATCAAACTCAGAGAGAGATCAATAATGAGCAGTAGTATGAATGAAAGTCAACCAGTGATGTTAAATGTGAAAAACTTACGAATACTTTTGTGTGTCTTCAGTTCTTCAGAAGTCTGAGTCTACACGCAACGTGTCTGACATCTAACCAGAAATAAGTTATCAAAAACGGACATTTAGCTAGCAGAATTCGCCATAGGACATCTTTCATTCCTCAATTAAAAAGGAATATTGTCTCACCCACAAGTCAGAAGGTGGACGCAGCATTTTTCGTCACCCATATACTGCTGGCTCACAAGTTCAATACAGAGTCATCACAAACTCAAATCATTCGAAAGATCATTATTATCTGAAGCCAAGCAAAAGAGCTCAAAAGTGGAACCTCATATTTATACCAAGTGCAACACACTCTTAAGCGCATTCTATGAAGCAGACTCTAAAGTATATTTTATGAATCATGACTACATACACAAGATTATGAGTCTACATATCACTAACATTCCGTGAAGATATCCAGTCTGGCCAGTACCCTCGGGAGATTAGACAACAGACTTTTTTTTTTCATATGACAGCTATTAACTGTTGATCAACACTACAGAGACATACTCAAACAGTGAAGGAATAAACATAAATATCTCATCAAAATTCTCAGTCCGACAAGTTTTCATCAGAACGTCCTTGACTTAGAGATACCCCACTTGACATAACGTATGACAACTTGGGACATTTTATGCATACACGTGAAACTTCGTATTCATGAGAAGCATTTAGAGACACATGGACTGTGTAGGTTACTCACCATTTTGGTAACACGTATCATATCACATCATCATCATTTCGCTTTACACCAGTTCATTCTTAATTAACTATTACTTAATTACCTGCGATTTTAATATCTCATCTGTGTGTTTTGTGTGAATCGTCTTTTACCACCATCACGTTCTAACCATTACTAACCCTATATGTGTGTTTATTTAATTAATAAACCCAGCAATTGTTTGACCATTATCTAGTTTGTTAATGTATCACTCGTGCTGTCGGTGTTACATATTCACATATAGGAACATTTCTCTACTCAGATGAGGTTGGGGGCTTTTTCTGTTATGGGATCTAAGGGCAGAAGCTAAGGTCATGGGGAAACATAACTCTTTCCATATATAATTAGAAAGCACTGTCCAGTGGAAAGCATTCGCATTCCTGTCTTCTTGTCCCTATCTCGAATAGGTCTTTATTCTTTCTTAACGAGCCAATTTCTAGAGACCTTGTATCTAATATCTCATAGGCTATTTCTGGCAAAAACTACTGTCGTAGTTGCCCCAGTACACACCACACGACAGGGTGGTAAACCATAAGTCAGAAGAGTTCAGGACCACCACTGGTGTAAGACAAGGTGATATCCTGTCTCCTCATCTTTTCAAACTCCTCATGGACCGTGTCATCAAAACATGTAAGGACAGGACCAACAAGTATTCAGTGGGGTACTGGAAGATGAAATGGGTCTGTATTTCAGAGCTAGCATTAGCCAACAATGTTGCCCTGATTTGCTAAATCAGAGGCACATCTTCAATCCAACCTGCAAGTCTGGAAGGAAGATCTGGAGATGAGATAGATGGTCATCGGCAGCTCAAAAACAAAACCATGGTGACATCACAAGATGAAAGAAGGCATCAGATTAATCTAGGAGAACAAATCCCGGAGCAGGTCAATTAGTTTAATTACCTCAAAGCTGTTATAGACTGGAAGGCAGACATCAAAGAAGAGTTAGCTACCTGAAGAGCAGCAGCTTGGAGATTTTTTCAGGCCAAAAACCAAGGATTTTTCAACAAAAGTTAGCAAGCAAGAAAGAAGATGGCTGTATAATGCCCCACCTATATTCCAGTCTTGGCATATGGATGAGAGTCATGGGCAATGACTACAATCCACCAAAAAAGCCAGATTCAAATCTTAGAAATGAAATATCTGAGGGAGATGGTAAAGCGACAAGAACAGATATGGTCAGCAACCAGAGGATATGGCAAGGCCTCAAAACCCAGCCACTGCAGACTCAAGTAGAACAGTCCCAACAGTGATTATTTGGCCCTGTCTGCAAAATGGAAGAAGATTGGCTACCATGACAAGTATGGGAAACTAAAAGCCAGGGACGACTCCACTGGGAGGACAACATTAAACAATCTCAGAATAACTGAGGACTGGACTGTAGCCAGGCCAAAAAGAAGACAGCCGATAGGATAGTACTGCGCTCCCTCCTCCAAACCTCTACACCTCACAGCAGAAGAGGGATGACTAAGTAAGCAAGCAAAAAGTGAGATTTTTTTTTTTTTTTAAATAAACAGTTTGTCACTTTCCATTTCTGCCCTTTTCCAAACCCTCATTTCCAATATTTCTGTGACCTGCAGTTCCTATCTCTCCCTTGGGTCCACATCTGTTTAATACCTTTCACACTAGCAGTTAACAAACCCTAACTTTAAAATAACGTCTCAAATTTAAAAAAAAGTAAATGAGAATAAAAATGACAGAACACTCTTGACTCAATCTCACTGCCCAGAGATATGAGTAAATCACAGTTAGACAAGATTTTAACTCTTAGACAGGAGCAATGCTAACAGTGTCTGTTCGTTTATACACCTGTACTTCAGCAATGATGACAGAAAAGAATTAAGTTATTAATAATAATTTAGAAATTTTTCCTTTTAATCTAGTTTAGGAGTTTGCAACAGGTCAATCATAATTTTTCAGTAGATGACAGACGATGACTCAGTAGATCTTTAGGTGATGAAGGAAATAAAAATAACAGAAAGAAAAACAAAAGAGGAATGATAATTCTAGACTAACCCTATGGACTCTTAATCTCTCAAGCAAGATCCAGTTAAAGATTGTCCCTGACACTGATAGTAACATTCATCATGATCCAGTTAAAGATTTTCTCTGACACTGATAGTAACATTCATCATGATCCAGTTAAAGATTTTCCCTGACACTGATAATAACATTCATCATGATCCAGTTAAAGATTTTCCCTGACACTGATAGTAACATTCATCATGATCCAGTTAAAGATTTTCCCTGACACTGATAGTAACATTCATCATGATCCAGTTAAAGATTTTCCCTGACACTGATAGTAACATTCATCATCATCATACTTCAGCTGTCCAAGAAGCATAGACCTTCAACAAATTTATGCTAAGTCTTCCTTTCTTGTGCCTTCAGCTCACATCCTACTATGTCTTCCTCATGTCTGTCTCCAGTTCTCTTCTCCATGTGCTCATTGGTCTCCCTCTACCTCTCTCTCCCTGGTGACTATGGAACAAGGACTGGCCTGGTATTGCTATCAACAGGTTTTCTCAATGTGTGCTGTGTCCATCTCTAGTGTCTTCTTCTCATCTCTTGTACCACTGGTAGTTGTTTGGTTCTTGTCATCTCTTGTACCACTGGTAGTTGTTTGGTTCTTGTCATCTCTTGTACCACTTGTGGTTCTTGTCATCTCTTGTACCACTGGTAGTTGTTTGGTTCTTGTCATCTCTTGTACCACTTGTAATTGTTTGGTTCTTGTCATCTCTTGTACCACTTGTAGTTGTTTGGTTCTTGTCATCTCTTGTACCACTGGTAGTTGTTTGGTTCTTGTCATCTCTTGTACCACTGGTAGTTGTTTGGTTCTTGTCATCTCTTGTACCACTGGTAGTTGTTTGGTTCTTGTCATCTCTTGTACCACTGGTAGTTGTTTGGTTCTTGTCATCTGTTCCGCAAGGTGATCTGGTCATACCACTTCAATCATTCTATTCTATGCAAGCACCCATTTATGAAAGTCTAGCTTTTTTGGTTGTTGTCTTTGTTTTCTCCAGGTTTCAGAGTCATGCTGGTCTGACTTGACATTGAACTGAAGATGTTTTTGCTCTCCACATATTTCCCAATGCAATGAAAGATCTTCTAGCTTTTTGTATTCTTATTTTGATATCACTGTCAGTCCATCCCACTTGGTCTACATTGCTGCCAAGGTTTATGTATGATCTTGAAGGGGCATTTCTTCAAGTGCAATACTGTTATCATTTGTTGCATTTATTATCATTATCTTTCTTTTCTCCCTGTGTATATTCAAACCTACTTGCTGTAAACTCACACCAAGCACTTTCATTGTCTTGTATCTGATTATGGCTATGAGACTGGAGAGCCAGGCCATCTGATAAATCTACATTATCAAGTTGTTTAGTCACTGGATACCATTTCTGTTGACTAAAGTTGTTGGTTGAGGTCAATGTTTTCATAATTCAATCTATAGCCAATAGGAAGAGAAATGGTGACAGGAAGCATCCCTGTCACACTTCATCTCTTATCCCAAATAGTTTTGTAAAACTTTCTCCATGAAGAGCTCTGCACATTGTGTCTTCATGTTTTCTTTATTAAGTTAATGATCTTCAGGGGGACTCTATGTCTCACCAATTTCTGAAGTGATTGTCTGTCCACACTGTCAAGTGCTTCTTCATAGTCCACAAAAACCTATGTAAAGAGGCAAGTTTCAGACTTATTTCTACTATTATTCTCAATGTGGCAGTCTAGTCTGTACAGGATCTGTTTTGCTTAAAACCTGTTTGTTTATCTCTCAGCTGTCTATCTATGGACTCTTTTAATCACTCAAAGATGATCCTGTTTAATATTTTTTAACGGCACTGATTGTGATATTGTTCCTATGTAATGTGTGTGCTCTTGTAAATCGTAAGCAGCTGGACCAGATAACTTTCCTTCCTTCTGCTGGTATTTGATATAAACATTATTCCTCTGTAATTTGTGAACTCCTGTATATTTCATATAGGATAACTTGATCAGATATCTTTTTTTTCTTGACGCCATTGTTTATACCAATGGAACTGTAATCCGTGGTGAGAAATCAGGTTGGGGCTTCTATGCTAGTGTACTGGTCTGCACTTAGCGGGGCTTACAAGATAACAACTTCCAGCATGAGAATGGAGGTTGAGGCTGTTACTGCAGATTTAAGGTGGATAACTGAAACTCCATTAACAAAGGCTATCATTGTGTCCAACTCTCAGTCCATGCTTCGAAAGGTTTAAAGTGGTTGGTTGCGTCATGAATGGAAAACATTCATTGATGCTTCCAGTCTATAAGAGCTGGTGTGGATATACTGTCCTGGTCATGCTAGTTTATCTGGTAATGAAAGAGCTGATAGACTAGCATCAAAAGCATCCATAATGGGAAGACTAGATATGGATAAGGGAGATATACTGAGAGCAATTAATGATTGCCTGTTGGAGAATGACACTGCAATAGATGAATCATCAAGGTTAAGACTGTTGGAATTTGGCATCAAACATAAAGCTAGTAGAGACAGACGTATGCGAAGATGTATCTGTTGTGTTTACAACCAGCGAGCTACAGGAACAGTTTGCATTCACATTCGACATATACTGATGGAGACTGAGCACCTATGGATTTGCCCAGAGTGCAATGATGTCAATTCTTTATAACAATAACAATGTTTTGTGGGAATTTCATTGATTTGTGTGTGGTAAGAATCTCTGTAAACCTTTGACTGAAAAGAGTCTAACTCAAATGGCAGTAGGGAGAGGAAATTGTAAGGCACCTCAACTTTGGTGGCTGTCAAGTCATAATGTTTTAAAGATATATTAGATGTGCAACATGCTTCTCCCCCCCCCCCCCCCCCAGTTTTAATGGGAACTACTAACTTCCATTATTTGACCAGTAAAATTAAAAAACCAGTAACTTAAATCCAGCTTTTCTCCTACAATTACAACTGGGACTATTGTTTTAATATTCTTTTGTGCCTGATTAATAAAAAAAAACTTAGTTTCCTACAAGTCTCAAACTTTAGTTGTTAAGTAAATACATTTAATTAGGATTAACTAAGACTCCTGTGAACAAATTCCCAGTATAGATCAAGATAAATTATGAAAATGATCACGTACAACTGTTCAAAATCATTTCTTTACATGTCCAGCATATTGCAAAAAACATTCTTTTTTTTCTCACAAATTTAACACTATACCATGCACACCTTTGTAGCCTAAACAACATCTGGAAGTCCTCTCAGTACAGCACAAGCACAAAATTAAGATTATATCAGAGCTGTGTGCTTTCTGTTCTTCTCTATGGTGCAGAATGCTGGAGAGTAACAGAGAAGGAAATATCAGAATTGTCCTCTTTTCACACAACCTGCCTAAGAAAAATTCTCTGAATCTTTCAGCCGAATACCATGACCAACCAAGATCTGCTTAATTGGAGCAGGCAAGAGGACATGCATACCATCATAGCTGGCAGACGCTGGAGTTTGGTTGGCCATGTCCTCAGAAGAGACCTTGATGCCATCACAAGAACAGCTATGCTATGGACCCCTGAAGGAAAACGAAAGAAAGGCCAACCAAAAACCACTTGGCGGAGGACTATGGAGGCTGAGATGCAAAGAATGAACCAGAGTTGGAGCAATGTACAAAGGATGGCTACTGACCGAGAAAAGTGGAATCAATTTGTTGTTGCCCTACAAGACGCCACCAGGCATGATGGCCACTGACTGCTTTGACAGTCGGCGGTTAAGGATTAAAGAAGAAGAATGCACCATTGAAAGCTTCCAAATGTCAATATTTTCATTCATCTTCTTTTTGTGCTCCTAACAGAGCATACAGCCACCATTACAGCTGGACCACTTGTTAGAAGCCTGCATCAAGCATTCACATACACTTGCAGCAGTGGAGTCTGTGACAATTTGTTTAACATAATGAGGTAGCCAGCCCCACCCACAAGTCACTTTGTACGACACGCTCAAGAGTGCAGTAGGCATATTCTTTCTTTGTCTCTTCAGAGACCCAGGGGAATTACATGGGACATAAATATTTGACATACCTCATAGTCTGTTTCCTGCTTCATTTCTGTAATTAGACTTGTGACATTAAATTCCATATTTCTTTCAACCTGAAGACAATGAAATATAGCAGATGATGGGTATCATTTTAAGACATACTACATGGGAGCCGTGCTGGTTTAATGGCTTCGGCGTTGTACTGGTGACCAGGTGTTCATGGTTCAAACCCGGGCGTCGGCGTTTGAAGAAATGTTTACGGCCGGAAATTTGACTAATTAGCCTGAACGGCTCCTGTGATAAACCCTCAGAAGGAGCGAAGCTCCTGACCGGGTTGGAAGGAAAGTCCTCAGGTTCCCCAGCCTCGCAATGACATGTCATTGGGCCAAAGGGCTAAAAGCCCAAGTGCCGCTGGTTAAGGAAAAAAAAAAAAGACATACTACATATATTTACACCAATATCTAAGCAGCATTACCTCACAGCAATAATCACTGTCAAATGGTGGGGCCTAATGAAACTGCATTAGCCATAAACAAATATGCTTTTTTAAAAGAAATACTTTATCATTTTCCATTTCTTCATTCTCTCCTTTCCTTTTTCACTTTCAATATTTCTGTGACCCAAAGTTACTATCTTCCTCTATCCCCACATCTGTTTAATGCATTTCACACCAGTAGTGAACACATACCCTAATCCTCAAAGTTATCTCCAAACTTAAAAATAAAGGAGATCACAGGGGATGATTTGGTAGATCTTTATAATAGAAATTTAAAAAAAAATGATAGCAAGCTAAGGACTTACTCTTTCTCAAAGGCATTAAAAAGTGTAATATTCCCAGGATTAAAGGTACTTATTCTGTGTTTCCATTGATAACCTATGAGAAGCCTTATTAAAATTCACTTTATTTATGAACTGCATAAGATAAGAATGGGATCCTTTATTTGAAATGACGTTATCATTTGGTAAAATGTAATTTAGTTCCAATTTGTCAATGCCTTGTTGAAAGAATTGCAGTAAGAGGGTTATGCTGCAGAGATGCAAGTAACTTATATGCTGCACTTCTTCAACATTTTTTTATACTCTGGAACCTGAAACAGATATGACTGTATCAAGGCAGATCTTTAGAGAGCTAAGTTGTTCTAATGTAGATGCTCACATCACATAGGTTGCATGCCGCTGATCTAGTCTATGTTCTAAAACCATAAAGTGACTTATGTTACTGTTTTAGCAATCAATCTGAGCGAAGTTAAACAGCATGTGTACATGCTTAGGCATTTTTATCATAGTTTTGTAACGAATCACCAAATTTTGGTTTTCTTTAGGCCCTAAATTACCACAGAAATGTGACAAGTCAAGCATCCACAAATTCTAAGTCTCCAGAGAAAATGAATGTGTCACATTTACTTAAAATCATATTCGACAATTAAGAGAACTGAGTTCCTCCATGCATTTCCAACCTGTTGCGTACCTACTGGTATTAATGAACCTATTTTCTGAGCTGTTAACTTTTACCAAGCAAATGCTGAAATGCAGGATGAGTTGTCTAACATAATTTTGGTCATATAATTTAGTCTTAGTTCCTTTCTCCAAAGTGAGGACTCCTAAGGCCACCTCCACAGCAACCCTCAATGTTGATCTGATTGCACCTGTAACTGTACATAATGCTTGGTGCTGAATTCTATCGCATTTTGAACGAAGGGAAGAACGATTTCCTGCACGCTGCCATATTGTGACTCCGTAAGATGTGTATGTATGTAGTGCGGTGTGTTTGCACGTAACGTAAATTTCGTGAGTACGATTTATTACGGAATTAAAGATTGTATGTGTTGTGTATCATAATTGGTTAAAATCGCAATGACTGGCGCCAAATATTCCGTAGTGAATATGTGTATTTTAGGGTTAGGATTAGGGCCTAACCCTAAATGTAAAATACATATATTCACTGCGGAGAGTTCGGCGACTGTCCTTGCGATTTTACCCATAATTGTTACCTATAAGTTGTGTAAATGGATATTGTTCGCTCATTTTAGTTGAAATTTGTTTAATAGTGGGTGTTTTACATTGTGTCGAAGTGAAACGCTCACTTGTCCGCGTGAATAACCTTAGGGGAAAATGGCAGACAGTGAGAAATTATTCTTCCCATTTACCCGAATTTAACATTGTGACTGTGCTGCAGAGTCATAGACTTTGCTTCCATAATCTCGTTTACCTCGAATGAAAGATTAATAAAACATGATTGTCAATTACCTCTGATGTTAATGCAAGTTTGTGAAATACACAACAGTTGGTTGTAACACAGAATCGGAATACTCTTCATTTCTATTTTTATTTATGTTTACAGATGTAAAGAACCCCTTAACAACTATTTTTGTCCCGCTAAATTTGACACCTCAACAAAGAGATTTGTATTGTCATTCTATTAAAAGTGTTCCCTCTTAACATGTGGTTTTAACAAATTGGGCAGCCACCTTATCATCTTGATCATTTTGTGTTAAACCGTTCAAAAACAATTCACTTCGGTATGTTATTGGCTCATGCACACCAATTTTTACGAACTTTTTCTTTGTCGAGCGCTACTAATTTCGTGATAGAGTATTTAAAAAAAAATAAAATAAAACCAAAGTATTTGTTTTATATAACACCCAAGCAGTGAAGTTACACACTGTGCGTTGCGCACCTTTTTATCTGGCGCGAGTTACTATTTTGAGTGGGACCCACCGACGTAACATACATCGGTAATTATGTTAGATAGAAGAGGAGAGATCTGTTTATGTTCATTTTTGAGTGAGAAGAGGTTCATAACCAGGCAGTCTAACTGAAACAATGGAAAGAAACATTGCATTAGACGTTGCCAGAACATACGGCATCATGTGTTTTGCTGTGCCGATTGGTAGAATCAAAATCAAAATTAAAATTATATCAGAGCTGTGTGCTCTCTGTGCTTCTCTAGGGTGCGGAATGCTGGAGAGTTACAGAGAAGAAAATGTCGAAATTGTCCTCTTTTCATACAACATGCTAAGAAAAATTCACCGAATCTTTTGGCCGAATACCATCACCAACCAAGATCTGCTTACTCGGAGCAAGCAGGAGGACATGCACACCTTCATAGCTGGCAGACGCTGGAGCTGGGTTGGTGTCATAAAATTAACAAGTGATACAACGTAAAAATATCTCCAAAGGATAAAATGTAAGGATAAAAACATAATGCGTAAGCTGCTGATAGTACATGATCGCCCTGACCGCGGGTCATCACCCTCCATAAAAATTGAACGGCGGATCAAAAGGAAAAAAAAAATATGACTGAAAAAAAATTGCGTGAGACTAGCAAGGCTAAGGAGACGCACTTGGGGGGGGGGGGAAGGGAGGAAAAAATTCACGTCCCCAAATTGACACGAGGTACGGAAACGGACGCTTTTGCGATACCAAGCCTTTGATTTGAATTCAGCGGCTAAACGCAGATGCTTGAAATATTACAAAATTTAAAAAGTAACTTTTTCTTAATATTAATGTTAGGAATATAAAAATTAGCTGGCCGGATGGCCCATTCTGAGCAGTGAAATAATATGTTTTTAATTTTACAGACGGATAGATAATAATGAAGATAATGACAAAAGACAGTGTTGTTCACAGCAGCGAAAGACTGCATTGAATCAAAAGTGTCGCTATTTGCACAAAAATCGCGACCTTGAGACGCAGGTGTTCAAATCTACTTAGCATGGAAGAGAAGGGATATTGGTGGGAGCTGTGTCTAAAAATAACTTTTAACGACAAAATTTTGGAGGGGAGAGAAAGGTTGGTTCAAAAATCAAGTACGTTTTGTGAAAACGCAAGTAGAGACGGACAGACTAACAGATAAAAATCCATACTTGACTGAAGCATGACTGAAATGACTTTAGTGTAGGAAATTTGAATTTAAAAAAACCAAGGCATTGATTGGCCACAGACAATCATATTATCCGCGCTCAGACGAGCTTTTTTGCCATTCCTCAATAGTTGTCCAGTGATAGACACAGTAAATTTCAAGTGTGGTGATTTCCAAATGAAATAAATTGAAATAAGTTCAGGGACGCCATACTATAGCCAGCAGCTCAGCTGAGTTTCGCTAGCATTTCTGTGTTCTTTATTCATAATCTGGTAAGATTGAAATTATTTCTTTGCATATTTTGAATATTGTTTAAGGTTTCGAGTGATTTGATACTGCCATATCGAAATCTAGCCTTACAAACAAGTAAGGATTCGCTCTGGACCCCCCGCCCTAGATCAGGGTCTAGGGACAAACAATATATAAACTACAGCAAGGTTTAGGAAGGGGTGATCAAGTGTTGAGAACAGTGAATCATATCACTTATCCTATTGTATGGCAGTGAGATAATGCACCTATTTCAGAATCTGTAGACTGGGGAAACTTACCCTATGCGAAACCAACTAGGTAAGATGTGCTGTCTGGTCAGAGAGAACTGACCCTGTTTATGTGGTGTTATTGTAATGTGTTATGTGTAGAGGTGGCTTATTAGGTAAGGTTCTGAGCAAAGACCAATACTTTATTTCAGAGCTGTGAGTTCGATCTTGACACTAAGGTGGTGTCAAATGCTGATTAATAATTGAAGTGAGGACCCGTGCAGTGTACATTTCGGCAGAACATCTTTGTATTGCTCAAGCACGGAGAGGTGGGGCCATCAGATTCCAGCACCAGAACAAATCTATTAAAGTTAAGTAGGCTAGCTGGCCTGCTGAACCTACACCAACTTCATAAAACTAGCACCCAAGAGAATTTACTACTGAAGCATCCCATTTCCTTCCATCATTAATGGACAATGTTTTTGTAGGCATAAACAGGGAGGGATGAAGCCACCCCAACAGCATATCCATTCATCTTTTCCCCAGAAAAATTAACATTACGAACAGTAATACTATAATTAATCTTGAAGATTGCATATGTAAACATCTTTCATTTAACATGCCATTTATTCATGCCATTCATTCATAAATTTCAAAAATCTTTGCATAAGTTCTGGCCAAAATAAAACCTTGGTTCAGAACAAATAAATTTAAAAAAGATTTTCTATTCTAAATTTAACCAGCTGAATTTAGTTCATTGTGTTATAAATGTTATTGATAGTACTAGACTTAATTAATATCTGTGTGTGTTTGTATATGTCCATACAACACATTGCATTCAGTACCCTAGATTTTAACGTAGCCACATTCATTAGTAAAAAAAAAAAAATATGTGTGAGGTCATAAAGTGGTAGCACAAAAGGGCCTTCTGTATATTCACAGCTACAATTATCTCAGGAGCCTTCACAGCTGACCTCACGCATCACACTAGGTGATAACACCACCATACAATACCATCAAAATCCACTACAGTTGGCCATGTCCTCAAAAGAGACCCCGATGTCATCAGAGGAACAACTATGCTTTGGACCCCTGAAGGAAAACGAAAGAGAGGCCGACCAAAAACAACCTGGCGGAGGACTGTGGAAGCTGAGATGCAAAGAATGAACCAGAGTTGGGGCACTGTACGAAGGATGGCCACCGATCGAGCAAAGTGGGATCAATTTGTTGTTGCCCTACAAGACGCCACTAGGCGTGATGACCACTGACTGCTTTGACGGTCGGCGGCTAAGGATCAAAGAAGAAGAAGATAGTTGGTGAGCCCCGTTGGATGGCGAAAAATGCACAGTATGCCACTCGCCTCTTACTCTTAGCATGGGAACATATGTGATGATCTTTTAAATGCCAGCCAAGCTGGAGAAACTGGAGCTCATGACTTCAACTTAACACGTTTCGGATTGGCAGAAACGCCACAAGAAAAGCCTAGATCTACAGTGCAGATAATAGCAAGGACTCATTAAACTGGTATTGGCTGCAAAAGAGCGAGAAGCCCAGTAGCCCTAGTTAAACAACAATTACATATCCACTTTTGGCCAAAAGTTGACCCAAGGTTATGAATCGACATTACGCAGTTTAATAAACACAATATCATACGGCTAGCAGTTGGGATCCTAATACAACATTTCATTTTAATGTGACACTTCCTTCTTTTCAACTACTAACCCAAAAACTTTCAACACGTTTTTTCTCAAAACAAGCTCATGAATGGCTCATATACCCGAAAACAAACATGTGAATGGCTCATACACCAGAAAACAAACACGTGAATGGCTCATACACCAGAAAACAAACACGTGAATAGCTCATACACCAGAAAACAAACACGTGAATGGCTCATACACCAGAAAACAAACAAGCCTAGATCGTCCAACGTTTTACACATCGTACATGCATTACCGAGCCGTGGTAGCGCAGTGATTAGTGCACTGGCTTCCTAGCTCGGTGGTCCATGGTTCGATCCCCATTTGAGATGGGAATTTTTAGACCACAAACGGCTCCGGGGTCAACCCAGCCTCAAAAATATGGTACCAGAGCAACTCTGGGAAGGTTTTAGGCGGTAGGCGTGATGCTAACCACATCACTCTTAATGTGCCGATGGTCAAGAAAATATGGGCCAAACACCATATTCCTAATATACATCAATGGGCGTGTAACGGGATCCTTGTTTAACCCTTACTTGCACTACCATGCAAGCAATGTTCTAATATTACGATTAGACGCTAGAGGTATGTTTTAAAAACTGTTTGCTTCTGCTATTCATGAAACTCTCATCAGTCAATCACGAACAATTTTTCAATTGTGCAAAACACCATTATTTTTCTCACGAAGCTGTAGTGAGAACAGTTTTTGATCAATGGGATGCTTTACTTTGTAATTTCAATTGACCTGACAACTGTGATGGATCATCTCGGAACAGCTAAAGAAAATGAACATAGCTTGTACAGCATAGCACAAGCGTACCTACAGTATTTTGCACCGGGGTGGGTCCTGCCTTTGGCACCCACCACCATAAAGGAAAACACTTGCAAGTATATTTTTAACAGTAAGTAAGCCTACTATCATAATAGTGTCTGATGGTAACCCCTTCCTGGCTTTCACCCTGGACGGACCGTCCCCTCAAACCCTCTTAGTACGCCTCTGCAGCACAGACCATTACTATTTCTGAGATCTTTAATGCGGGCAGTATTACAACAAAATAATTGAAGTCTGACTGTTCTGTTTAAAAAGCGTGTATACATCAATATACTACTCTGGACACATTCATTTTCGAAGAACTTGTTCGCACCAATTGTCAGAAACTGTCTCACTTGGCAAAAGATACATAACTGGCGGTACATTCCCCCCCTTCCCCCCCCCCCCCCCCCCGCAATTTGATGGAAGATGTTAACATATTTACTGGATGCATTTTACAAAACTGTTTTTTTTTTTCAAAGTGACACATTAAATGCAGTAAAAAAATAAACAAGTTATCAATTATGCAACATATTTTTATTGTCAGGAAAAAACATTATTAAAAAAACTATACCTTCTGATTCCAAACTATGTTACTGTTATAAGTATTTAAACCAATAAAACGGTATTTAATCAGTTTTACAAATAACGGTTCACAAGAAACAAGGGTCGTTACGGGTTTTGCCCTTCGTCAGCCACAAACAGGTGAAAAAGACAAGAATTACATATAGGTACTACAAAACTATACGATGATGAGAAATATACAACACATGGGCGATACAAGCAGATGGAAAAAGTAAACAACAACAGTGATGAGAGAAAAAAAACAATAATAATACAAGAAAATCGTAAAATCTAAAAGAAATACCGAAACAAGAAAGTAAATAATCAACGAAACGAAAAAAAGAGAATGAACAAAACTGTGAAACTAGTAAAAGTTCACTCAGCTCGATCCAAATAATCTGTGAAAGAAAGCAGTAGTATTCCGTCACATAAATCGCAAGGAAGTGACGTACGATAGCGACAAAACAAAAGATATAAAAAGATACGAAACGAACTAAAACAAAAACATAAGAAGATAGATCTAAAAGACAACAAATAAAGAATGAAAAAGAGAAAAGCTACCAGAATTTATGCAAAATGATGTTGGATATTCAAACCATCGGGAGCTAAAACACCCATTTTAAAAATAAGACAATTCTCCAACGAAAAGCGAGTCTTGTCATTACCGGCACATGAAAGGAGGGCAGTAACATGAATATCAGAATTACCTGAATGGTCAGGCTTATTGAAATGAAGGGCCACCGGTAAATGGTTGTCATGATAGATGTCATTTAAGTGCTCACGAAACCTGTCTGCCAAACGCCTGCCGGTTTCACCAATATAGGTCATGCCACACCTCTTGCAGATGATAGCATAAATCAGGTTTCTGGATTCGCACGTAAAAGACTCTCTAATGATAAATTTTTCTTTCGGAAAAGTGACTGTCTGAGTTTGGAGTATGGGGTATAATTAGGATATATTTTTTCAAATTCCAAATATTGATCCTCCAGGGAACAGTCGAAGGTAAACGGAGAACAGGAAGGCAAAGAAAATCCTGGGCTGATAACATCAAAGAATGGGCAGGACACGGTTTTTCCACACTTGTACGCATTGCTGAGGATAGAGAGCAGTGGAGGACCCTGTCTGCTGATGCTTCCACCATGGCACCCCTACGACCCATGACGGGTTAAGGGTTGAGATGATGATGAAATATTGTGAACAACTGCAGATATGAGAAAGTGGCATCATATATGTCAAATCATTGTAAATAGGGACAATCACAATTATGCTTTTACGTTAAATAAATAAACAAAACAAAAACATATTTAAAAACAACCAAACAAACAAAATCAAGAAAGAAACTCTGAACAAGAATAATTCCTGTTTTTATTTTTTAAATATATTTCAAATACGAATTTATTCTTGAAAGTTCATAGTCAACATTATTTTTTAAGGCAACGTATTTTACTCGAAAAAAAAAAAAGTGGCAACATTGGCAACTACTATATTTTTTCGCAGGCTGGGTGAATCCATATGTAAGTTTTGAAAATTGTCTTTGTTTATTAACAGATCGAGGAATGTAAACCTTTGTCATCTTCAAGCACCGTGCTTGCTGCCGCAGGGGACCATGACAGTTCAAAATTTCTTTTCGCTCGATGTTGTTTAACAATTTCGTTGTTAAAGGACAGTGTTACTGGCGGCCTCCACGTTGGATTTGAAATTTTATTTTTAAGGCGACCTCAGTGTTTGTCTGGCGTTATTTTTGACAAAGCTTGAAACTGTGTTGGCGATAGGCTCACTCTTTTTATCCTATGTAGTTTTGAACTATTTATTTGACCCATTCACCAAAACGCCAAAGCAATTATATAGTATACACATTAAAGCTGTTGGCTGAACACTGACGTGTGGCAAATGCTGAAAGGATATAGTAGTCTATAACAGATAATGCCTCTAAAACTAAAGCTATGAACTTTTCTAACGAGACCTTTGATATCATCTTGAACGGGGAAAAACTACAGAAAGTTGAAAGTTTCAATTATTTAGGCAGTAAAATGACTCAGGATGGTGACACAACAAGAGAAATCCATACTAGAATTGCTTTGGCAGCTAGCGCCTTCAATAGATTATCTAACATTTGGAAATTACGATCATTGAATATACATACCAAGCTTCGTCTGTTTAATTCAAATGTTATCTCAGTGTTAACATACGGCTGTGAGAGTTGGAAAATAACAAAATCATTGGAGAACAAGCTGAATACATTCGAGAACAAATGTCTTAGAAAACTCGTGAACATCAGTTGGAAAGAATTCAAGACTAATCGACAAATAAGAGAAGACTCTAGGCAGAAATATGTCTCCGACTATATAAGGAAAAGACGATGGTCATATATCGGTCATGTCCTACGAATGCAAAACAACAGAATACCACTACAGGCGCTCACTTGGGTTCCTGAGGGTAAGAGGAAAAAAGGAAGACCAAAAGAAACACTCAGAAGAACAATAATAAGAGAAGGAAGAACGTTGGCCCTAAATAATGTGCAAGAGCTAAGAGGAGTGGCGTCACAACGAACAACCTGGAGAGCACTGGTTTCTGCCTTATGCGCCGTGTTTGGTGCTTAAAGAATTTATTATTATTATTATTATTAACAGATAATACATCTTTTCACAGCAGAGATGGTTGCAATTCTGAAAGCTCTGGAAATCTTCTCTAGCTACTCTCCTCATAAATTGACAGTATTAACAGACTTACTTTCTGCTATTCAAGCTATAAGAAACTTACGAGAATGCAGTAGACCTGATATAGCAGAAGAGATATTACTAGCAAATACTTCCCTAAGGTCCATAGGATGTTCTGTTCTTATAGCTTGGATACCTTCACACATAGATAAACTAGTGGAGTCTTGCAGAGGATTGACTAACTTATTAAGATATTTGAAAGGTAATGGATGGGGTGCAAGCACTAAGACAATGCTCACTTTTTATAAATCTTTTGTTAGAGTAAAAATAGATTATGGAAGTATAGTAGGCTATATATGACTCTGCTGCACACAGTAGCCTAATAAGATTAAATTAGACAGAATTCAGCATCAGGCTTTATGTACAATAGCAGGTGCAATCAGATCAACATCAATGGGAGCTATTGAGGTGGCTTTAGGAATTCTACCCTTAGAATTATGGAGAAAGGAGTTAAGACAATTACATGAACAGAGTTATGTTAGATAAGTCTCACCCAGCACATACAGCTTTTACCAGATGCCAACTAACAACTCAGGCCAATCCAATGAATACCAGTAGATACCCTACATGATGGAAGTGTTTGGAGGAAATTGTCCATCTGGGTACATTAATTACATCAATTAATAACAGTTGTGAATACAAGCCAGGGATTCCGCCCTGGGAGATCAAGAAATCAGACACGGACTACCACCTAGCAGAAATACTTAAGAAAACAAATAATTAAGAAAATATTAAAAACACAGCCAATAAATATATACAACAAATATCAAAAGACAGCATTACTGTGTACACAGATGGATCCAAGGGAGAGGATGGCAAATTGGGGATAGGAATATATATTCCAATATGGAAAATGGTGAAAGAATATAGCATCCATTTTCACTGCAGAGATGGTGGCAATACTAAAAGCACTAGAAATATTCTCTAATAACCCTCCCAAAAAACTAAGAGTTGTAACTGACTCTCTTTCAACAATGAAAGCACTTAGAAACTTACGATAATGTAGTAGACCTGATAAAGCAGAGGAGATGTTTCTGGCTACTACATACTTATATTCCAGAGGATGTTCAGTCTTAATTGCTTGGATACCTTCACATTTTGGCATACAAGGAAATGAAGAAGCCAAGAAAGGTAGATCTGATAAAAATCTAATAAATGTAGGGACGAGTAAATCAGAAATTAAGAGCTTGATTAAAGATTTAAAATAACAGATGAATGGAAAGCAGAGTGGGATAGCAATCTGAAAGGAAGACATGCATATAAGTTGTTCAAGGCTCCAACAAGAAAATGTCATATATCTAGGGAATTGAAAATTCCCAGTAATAAGAAACTTCTCAGACTACAGCTGGGAAAGAGCTATTTCAGAATAGAAGAAACTTACATTGCAGGATGTCTTCAAGACAATAATATAGAACATTTCTTGTTAAAATGTAAGAGTTATGAACAAATGAGAATACCAATATTTGATTATTTGTAAGCATCAAACTTACCTACAAATATAGAAGAGGTGTTAAGAATAGACAGACCTAGGGAGCTGCATAATCTAGTCAAAAAATATTTAACACGAACAAATGTTAATATATAGTGGTTGGGAATGTGAAGGTCTGATGCTGTTCTTACAATTCATCATTCATAACCCTCCACTCCCAAATGAGCATAGGCCTTCAACAAACACATGCCAAGTCCTCCTGTCGCGTGCCATCATCTCAAGTTTTTTTCCACGTTCTCCTCATCATTTTCACCTCTGTTTCCAGCTCTCTTCTCCACGTGCTTCTTGGTCTACCTCTGCCTCTCTTGCCCTGGGGGTTCCAGAACAAGGACTGCCTTGTAATGCTATCAACGGGTTTCCTCAGTGTGTGTCCCATCCATCGCCATCATCTTCTTCTCATCTCTTGTTCCACTGGCACTTGTCTAGTTCTTGTCATCAGTTCCACATTGGTAACCTTGTCATACCATTTTAATCCCTCTATTCTATGCAAGCACCCATTTATGAATGTCTGTAGCTTTTTGGTTGTTGTTTTTGTTGTTCTCCATGTCTCAGAGCCATACAATAGGACTGACTTCACATTTGAGTTGAAAAATCTTAATTTTGTGTTCGATCCGATTTCTCTTGATCTCCATATATTTCCCAATGCGATGAAAGCTCCTCTTGCTTTTTGTATTCTTAGTTTGATATCACTGTCTATCCCTCCAACTTTGTCTATATTGCTGCCAAGATATATGTACAATTCCACATCTTGTATTGGTGTTTCTTCAAGTTCAACCCTGTTATCATTACCTGCATTTATTCTCATTATTTTTATCTTTTCCCTGTGTATTTTCAGACCCAATTGCTTTGACTTCTCATCGAGTGTTTTCAATTTGTCCTGCATCTGATTATGCTTATGGGACAGAAGAGCCAAATCATCAGCAAAATCCAGATCATCCAACTGCTTAGTCAGAGTCCACTGGATTCCATATCTGTTGTGTGTTGTCGATGATCTCATTACCCAGTCTATTGCTAATAAGAAAAGAAATGGAGACAAGAGGCATCCCTGTCGCATTACTGTTCTTATCCCAAACAGTTCTGTAAGCTGTCCTTCATGAAGAACTCTGCATGTCATGTCTTCGTATGTTTCCTTTATTAAAATAATTATCTTCAGGGGAACTCCATAATGCCTCATCAATTTCCAAAGTGATTCTCTATCTACACTGTCAAATGCCTTTTCGTAGTCCACAAATCTGTTGTATAATGGTGAATTCCATTCCAGACTTTGTTCAACTATTATTCTCAAAGTGGCTATCTGGTCTGCACATGATCTGTTTTGTTGAAAACCTGCTTGTTCATCTCTCAGTTTCTTGTCTATGGACTCTTTTAATCTCTCAAGGATAATCCTGTTTAACACTTTTCCTGGCACTGATAGTAACATTATTCCCCTATAGTTTGTGCACTCTTGTAAATTTCCCTTCTTGGGCAACTTAACCAGATATCCTTCCTTCCATTCTGCTGGTTTCTCTTCCTTTTCCCAGACATTATCAAGTAATTTATATAACATCTCTGTAACAGTGTCGATATCTGCTTTGATGGCCTCTGCTGGAAAGCCATCAGGTTCAGACGCTTTTCCATCTCTTAGAAGCTTTATGGCTTTCTTTATTTCTTCCTTCATTGGTCTTTCACCATTAATTTGTAGCTCTTCTTCTGCTGGCTGGATGTCCAGGGAGTTTTGTGGAGCTGGTCTATTGAGAAGGTCCTCAAAATATTCTGTCCACCTCCTCATTTGCTCTTGTATATTGCTGAGCAGTTTTCCATTCTTGTCTTTTATGAGGCAACTTGTTTGCTTGTATTTCCCTGTTAGCTTCTTTGTGCTGCAATAAACAGTTCTCTCATATTTCATTTGGCTGCAGCATCTTCTGCCTCTCTTGCCAACTCCTCAATATACTTCCTCTTGTCTCTTTTGATATTTCATTTTACTTCTTTGTTTGCTTCTGTGTACACTTCTTGTGCCTTGGCTTTGGAACTTCTGGTTTTGCTTGTGTTTAAATCTGCTTTCTTGTTTTTTCTGTCTTTTATCTTATTGATGGTTTCTGTTGTTATCCATGCTTTTTGTTGTTGTTCACTTTTCCCCAGTATTTCTTCACATGTCTCATTCCATACAGTTTTGATTTGCTGCCAATAGTCTTCTGTATTCTCTACATCTTCCAGCTGTTGGAGCACTTGGAATTTGTTGGATATTGTGACCGCAAATTTGTCTCTTGATTTCTTAGATGTCCTACATTAAATTGCTGTCTATAATTTTGCATTGTTGCATATCTCTTGAGTTTCATTTTTACTTTGGCTATCAGAAGGTGGTGATCTGATGCCACATCTGCTCCTCTATATACCTTTACATCCTGCAATGATGATCTAAACTTCTTGTTTATGTGTATATGATCAATCTGATTTTCTGTTCTATGGTCTGGTGATATCCATGTTGCCTTGTGTATTCTCTTATGCGGAAACATGCTTCCTCGTATAGCCAGCTGATTTGAAGCACAGAAGTTTGAGAATAATTCCCCATTTTCATTCATTATTCCTAGCCCATGTTTTCCCATGACTTCTTTAAAGCCGGTGTTGACTGTACCTATTTTTGCATTCATGTCACCCATCAAAATTGTGATGTCTCTTCTTTTTACTTTTTCCATAATTTCCTGTAGTCTAGTATAAAATGCTTCTTTTGCAGACTCTTCTTTGTCATTAGTTGGTGCATAACATTGAATGACATTTACATTTATTTTCTTTTTAGCTGTTTTAAAAGTAGCTGTTATTATTCTGGGTCCAACAGCTTCCCATTCAATGAGTGCTTTCTGTGCTTCTTTAGATATAAGAGCTACCCCTTCTCTGTGGTGTGAACTTTCGTCTACATGTCCTGAGGACAGCACCAATTCACTTGTGATGAGTTTCTTCTTGTCTACCCCCTTCCACTTTGTTTCACACATTCCCAGAACCTTGATTTTTTATTCCCTCATTCCTGCTGCTACTTGTGCCACTTTCCCTTGTTCGTTTAATGTCCGAACACTCCAGGTGCCAAATCTGGAAGTTCTAGAAGAAAGAAGGTTAGTCAGTAACACAGACTCCTTTCAGCTTTCTCTGTGTTGCATCATACACCTTCCTGTGAGAGGACCTTCCCCTGTCTTGGATGGCTGTGTTTTATTTTCTTTAATTGACCTGTCCATGTTTGTTGAAGTTTTTGTGTTGTACATTGTCATCTGCATATTCCAGATCTTCCAATGTAGAAAATGTAGTCCATCTTATTCCTCTTGGACTGCCCTCTGTTATTTAGTGCATCACCCAGTCTATCTGTTAAAAATAGAGTGGTTGATAAGGGGCATCCCGGTCATACTTCTGTCTTCACCTCAAAGGTTAAGTTGCTCTGCAAAACCCTTTTTTGTCACAATCACTTCACAGATATAATTTTTAGGATTCATTTTCCAAAACCACATATTTCTGAAAAAAAAACCACAGATGAAACTACTATAACTAATATTATTTACATATACCAAATTCTATTTTATGTTTCCCAGAAGAATTTTGCCACTATTCATATGCTTTCATGGTCATCATAAATACATTGTGGCTGGTTTTGACACCCAGTGCAATAATGATGGGAGTGCTGATGAAAAACAGGTGTGCTGCTGAGGACACAGTTCCTATCTCTTTTTGTATAACATTTAAAATGCCTTCTGTCACTAAAGTTCTTCAAAGCTGAGGCTGCTTGAGGTCTAACAGTATCAGTAGCTACATTTTCTTGTATACAAGTGTACTTAAAACAGCAGGAGCTTCAGTTAGTTGGTGAAGCAGATTTGTCTTGAAATGATGAAAACAGCAGGAGCTTCAGTTAGTTGGTGAAGCAGATTTGTCTTGAAATGATGAAAACAGTAGAAGCTTCAGTTAGTTGGTGAAGCAGATTTGTCTTGAAATGATGAAAACAGTAGGAGTTTCAGTTAGTTGGTGAAGCAGATTTGTCTTGAAATGATGAAAACAGCATTAGCTTCAGTTTGTTGGTGAAGCAGATTTGTCTTGAAATGATGAAAACAGTAGTAGCTTCAGTTAGTTTGTGATGCAGATTTGTCTTGAAATGATGACTATTCTGCCTGTCTTGCAAGGTCATCCAGAAATGTCCTTTTGTTAGCACGGGTTTGACGTTTTACTTCCTTGTCCAGCTGACTGTACTGTTCACTATATATTGTGTGGTCCATCTAGCATTCATTAAATATTGTTTTGGAAGAATTATTCTGAATACATTTGAGTTTGGCATAATAAGTTATGCACTGACATATGTAATCTTTAATTTCCTTAGTAAATGAAACACTATATCATTCAGGGAGGTTGACAGGTCAAGGCCCTTAGTCACACCTTTTGACAAAGCTGAAATGCATCCTGTGTCAAGCCTTCAGCAATTTCTATCTACTCTGGGACATCTTGTAAGACTCTACTGGCCTCTCAACTTGTAGCTGTACTGCTAACTTTACTGGTTGTTTGAAATGGGTTTTTACCCTTTCCTTTCCCTTTACTGGCAGAAAGTTTAGCAGTTGTTATGGTACCTCATACCTGTTCCTTCAGCTGCTCAGTATCCCCATCAGATTAATCACTTTCATGAATATTCTAACATCAAGTCTTAGCAAAGTCCTCATCTGGATCACTAAAACTAACTGAAAAACTACTGTCACTATAATTCTCTTCTGTTCACTGAGAAATAAGCAGCCATTCATGATCATCTTATAGCCAATGTTAAGAAGATAAATATCTTGTGATTGCTTATAAACATAAGATTAGCAGTGCTAGTAACGGCTAACAAAAAGTATAAAATTTCAGTTTTATAAATTTTTTTCCCCATTCCCTAATGGTCACACACTCATGCCAGTGTATTTATATGATTTAAACCAGCTCATTACCAGGGGATTTTAAAATTTTCTGTTCAAATTCAGACATATATCATGCTGGCACAAGATGTGGTTGCAGATAAATGTAAAGAGAAAAGTGATGTGTAGTACTACTTTGGGTTAGAATGAGTTAAAGCTGTTTGACAAAACTTAAAACTGACTTGTGGTAAGGTTAAGGCTAGTATAATGTACATACCAGTAGCCAGTCTGGCAGCATAAGAGACACAGTCTCCTTATCCAAACTTCTATTATTTTTTTAAAATGTATGAATAAATATATTGAGTTTTATCTTAGTTACAATTACAATATAGGCCCTATGGTGCCTGTATGTCCAGATAATTTCTTCAGTTGCCAAAACCTGATGTGGCTTCACTTTTCCTGTTCAGTAGCTGTAAATAATGTCAATTTAAATTTTGAGAGTGTTTGCATGTGTGTGTTTTTCCATTTCCTAAAAGTTGTCTGTTGATACCTGTCACAGTGTAACAACAACAACAAATGAAAACAAAGGGATAAGAATGAAGTAGACTAATGGGAAGGCTTGAAGTGTTTGGACAGATTTTTTAATATGCTTTTAATATTTCATCAACAATATGTAGCCATTGTACCTCACAAGATCTTCATTTTCCTCTGCCATACCTCACTAATCATTTAATATTTTATCAACAATATGTAGCACTTGTACCTCACAAGATCTCCATTTTCCCCTGCCATGCCTCACTAATCATTTAATATTTTATCAACAATATGTAGCACTTGTACCTCACAAGATCTCCATTTTCCTCTGCCATACCTCACTAATCATTTAATATTTTATCAACAATATGTAGCACTTGTACCTCACAAGATCTCCATTTTCCCCTGCCATGCCTCACTAATCACTTAATATTTTATCAACAATATGTAGCACTTGTACCTCACAAGATCTCCATTTTCCTCTGCCATACCTCACTAATCATTTAATATTTTATCAACAATATGTAGCACTTGTACCTCACAAGATCTCCATTTTCCTCTGCCATACCTCACTAATCATTTAATATTTCATCAACAATATGTAGCACTTGTACCTCACAAGATCTTCATTTTCCCCTGCCATGCCTCACTAATCATTTAATATTTCATCAACAATATGTAGCACTTGTACCTCACAAGATCTCCATTTTCCTCTGCCATGCCTCACTAATCATTTAATATTTTATCAACAATATGTAGCACTTGTACCTCACAAGATCTCCAAATTCCCCTGCCATGTCTCACTAATCATTTAATATTTCATCAACAATATGTAGCACTTGTACCTCACAAGACCTCCATTTTCCCCTGCCATGTCTCACTAATCATTTAATATTTCATCAGCAATATGTAGCACGTACCTCACAAGATCTCCATTTTTCTCTGCCATGTCTCACTAATCATTTAATATTTCATCAACAATATGTAGCACTTGTACCTCACAAGATCTCCATTTTCCTCTGCCATGCCTCACTAATCATTTAATATTTTATCAACAATATGTAGCACTTGTACCTCACAAGATCTCCATTTTCCCCTGCCATGTCTCACTAATCATTTAATATTTCATCAACAATATGTAGCACTTGTACCTCACAAGATCTCCATTTTCCCCTGCCATGTCTCACTAATCATTTAATATTTCATCAGCAATATGTAGCACGTACCTCACAAGATCTCCATTTTCCTCTGCCATGTCTCACTAATCATTTAATATTTCATCAACAATATGTAGCACTTGTACCTCACAAGATCTCCATTTTCCCCTGCCATGTCTCACTAATCATTTAATATTTCATCAGCAATATGTAGCACGTACCTCACAAGATCTCCATTTTCCTCTGTCATGTCTCACTAATCATTTAATATTTTATCAACAATATGTAGCACTTGTACCTCACAAGATCTCCATTTTCCCCTGCCATGTCTCACTAATCATTTAATATTTCATCAACAATATGTAGCTCTTGTACCTCACAAGATCTCCATTTTCCCCTGCCATGTCTCACTAATCATTTAATATTTCATCAGCAATATGTAGCACGTACCTCACAAGATCTCCATTTTCCTTTGCCATGTCTCACTAATCATTTAATATTTCATCAACAATATGTAGCACTTGTACCTCACAAGATCTCCATTTTCTCCTGCCATGTCTCACTAATCATTTAATATTTCATCAACAATATGTAGCACTTGTACCTCACAAGATCTCCATTTTCCCCTGCCATGTCTCACTAATCATTTAATATTTCATCAGCAATATGTAGCACGTACCTCACAAGATCTCCATTTTCCTCTGCCATGTCTCACTAATCATTTAATATTTCATCAACAATATGTAGCACTTGTACCTCACAAGATCTCCATTTTCCTCTGCCATACCTCACTAATCATTTAATATTTTATCAACAATATGTAGCACTTGTACCTCACAAGATCTCCATTTTCCCCTGCCATGCCTCACTAATCATTTAATATTTCATCAACAATATGTAGCACTTGTACCTCACAAGATCTTCATTTTCCCCTGCCATGCCTCACTAATCATTTAATATTTCATCAACAATATGTAGCACTTGTACCTCACAAGATCTCCATTTTCCTCTGCCATGCCTCACTAATCATTTAATATTTTATCAACAATATGTAGCACTTGTACCTCACAAGATCTCCATTTTCCCCTGCCATGTCTCACTAATCATTTAATATTTCATCAACAATATGTAGCACTTGTACCTCACAAGATCTCCATTTTCCCCTGCCATGTCTCACTAATCATTTAATATTTCATCAGCAATATGTAGCACGTACCTCACAAGATCTCCATTTTCCTCTGCCATGTCTCACTAATCATTTAATATTTCATCAACAATATGTAGCACTTGTACCTCACAAGATCTTCATTTTCCTCTGCCATGCCTCACTAATCATTTAATATTTCATCAGCAATATGTAGCACTTGTACCTCACAAGATCTTCATTTTCCTCTGCCATGCCTCACTAATCATTATATATTTGTTTTCATTCTTGCTATAATCATTTATTAGTTGATTAATTTTCAGCTCTACTTTTCCATGACCTCAAGCTCTGCACTTCCTACCAAGGCTGTTGATGACCTGCTGATACTTTATTTAGTTCTCATCTTACTTACTCCACTCTTCTCCTTTGAACATATATTTTTAACTGTTATCACCTGCCCTATTGTTCCCTCTGCCATTCATGATATCCTTCTGTATTCTTACTCCTTTTTTGCCAGCTATGTTCCTAGACAGGGTGTGTCTTCTGTCTGTGGTTATAAGCATGTAGGCTTTTTGACTGGGCCATCACATATCTGGGGTTATCTCATACACAGCCCATGGTGATGTGCATCCCTTCATTTTGATTGTGTTCCCAACCATTTACATTGTAATATAGACAGCATGAGTATTCCCTGCTCATATTCAATTACTGACATAACCAGCTGATGATACAGGAGAAACAAGTCTCTGCTCCAGGTGCGTAGCAGTCATTGTTTGTAAAGCTGCCAGACCTCACTAGCACTTCTATATGATCAGCTCAACATGGTGCTTGTAAGATGGCCTATATTTGTTCTATAATTATTATGTGATACTGTAATAAAAGGGAAAGATGACATAAATCTGCAAAATCGTCATGTTTAAAAGCAAAAAAAAATGCTACAATGATTGGAAATTTATGCATCTGAGAACACACACCTTCATTTATTCATGTAAGAACACACCCCCTACTTTACTTTTGTTCACATGAAAACACACCTCTTACTTTACATTTATTCCTGTGGGAACACACCACCTACATTTCATTTATTCCTGTGAGAACACCCCCTACATTACATTTATTCCTATGAGAACACACCCCCTACATTTATTCCTGTGAGAACACACCCCATACTTTATATTTATTCCTGTGAGAACACACCACCTACATTTATTCCTGTGAGAACACACCCCTTACTTTACATGTATTCCTGTGAGAACACTTCCCCTACATTACATTTATTCCTGTGAGAACACACCCCATACTTTACATTTATTCATGTGAGAACACAACCCCTACATTTATTCCTGTGAGAACACATCTCATACTTTACATTTATTCCTGTGAGAACACACCCCAAACTTTACATTTATTCCTGTGAGAACACACCCATACATTTATTCCTGTGAGAACACACCCCCTACTTTACATTTACTCCTGTGAGAACACACCCCCTACTTTACATTTAGTCCTGTGAGAACACACCCCTACATATATTCCTATGAGAACACACCCCCTACTTTACATTTATTCCTGTGAGAACACACCCCATACTTTATATTTATTCCTGTGAGAACACACCCCATACTTTACATATATTCCTGTGAGAACACACCCCCTACTTTACATTTATTCCTGTGAGAACACACCCTACATTTATTCCTGTGAGAACACACCCCCTACTTTACATTTATTCCTGTGAGAACTCACCCCATACTTTACATTTATTCCTGTGAGAACACTAGTTGTCATTATTGCTTCTCTAACATAAAATGTGGCTACACTGTACCTCACAAGGAGTTAAAAGGTAAGGAACAGAAAAGATCTATTGCTGACACAATAAAATAAAGTGGCTCAATGGGAACATTTAAATCAAATTACCTTCATTTATTTCATTATTCTGTGATATAATTTAATAAAATGTAGAAATTTCTGGCAAAATGTGTAACTTGTCTGTATATCAGATTTCAGGAACAGTGTAAAAAAAAAAAAAATTACTTTTGTAAAAGATCCCAGATGTTTATATTAACTGAAACTTAGATTCTAGCTATCAAATGGCAAAAGTAGGACCCAAAGACGCAACAATAGAGAATGCAATCAGTGACCCATAGCTTGACTGCTTGCGTCAGGGTCAGCGAAGCAAAGCTGACCAAGACCCTACTCCACCTCCAAGTGGTGGTCCTGGAAACAGGCTGCATCATGTCAGTCTTGCTGAGAGAGTAGGGATCTAAGAGGGAAGGCTAACCCGGTCCCAAAAAATGCCGTGCGGAAGTTGGATGTGTCAGCCGAAAGGTGCAAATGTTGCAGCTTTGCTGTAAACGGGCACATTGCAACCAACGTCCTTTTCAGGACAAACGAGGAAGAAGAAGAAATGGTAAAAGTTACATTTTTCAAACATGATCTTACTCACATTTAGTATACATTTAATAATCTCTAGTCCTTATCATAAATGTTGATGCTTTCTAACATTTTACAATGTTCTCATGTTTTACTGTCTCAAATGCCTTAGTGTAGTGTATAAAGCACAAGTATAGATAGATTATAAGTAGAAGTTATAATTAAAATAAAAATTATCATATACACATTTTGCATGCAATTGACAGCTCTGAATGATTCAGAAGAAAATCAGTATGGCAAAGATTGTTGAATGTGACGTTGGACATACCACCAATAAACATTTATAACTCTTCTTATATTTTCAGGTTGTTATATTTTTGTCACCATTATTAAAAAAAAGAAAAACAAACTTTGAGTGATGTGATATCAATATCTCAGATAACCAGCATGTAACTTATTGTCTAAGATTTTGTTACCTATAATTCATTTTTCTTTTCAGATTACAATAAAATATGGAACAGAAGATCCCATTCTTGGATCAAAAAATAAAACAGGATATCAGTACAGATTTTAAAGTGAGTATTCTGTTTAATTCTTGACAACAAATTTGTATAGAGCCATAGCTAAAGTGAGTTAAACTGAGAAATCTGTTAAAATAATGTCAATTTAAACATTTTATTACTTATTGCTGGGTTTTTTGTATTTTATTGTCAATAACAATGTAGTATATGTAGTTGTAATATAAGGTCCTCATAAGGGACAGAGGCATAAAACAGTTGAGAAAAGACAATAATTTAAATACATTAAAGTGCAATGTTTAAGACTGAAGTGGTTTGTTTCAAACTTGAATATGTTCAATATTTTGTTTTCAGGGACACACAGTGAAGATCGTTGTCAAACTGGGGCAATGTTTAAGACTGAAGTGGTTTGTTTCAATGTTTTGTTTTCAGGGACATACAGTGAAGATAGAAATTGAAGATGAGGAAGATGGTCATGTTCCTGTAGGGAGAGAGAGTATTAGGACCAGTTCCACATCTGTATATCCTGCTGGGGACATTTTACTCAGTAATGCTTTACAACTTTTTAACATAAATGTAACCTGTGCTCAATATGTTACCACTATCAACAAATATGTAACATAATAAGTTATTTATACACATCCACCACAAGCAAACATGTATTAGACATCACAGTAACATCAAAGAAAAGTCAATAATACTAATCTTGATTTCAGAAAAAAATTACAATGAACCTTTACTGATGAAAACAAAATGTCATTTGTATACAGTTCAATCTTGTCTACACAGTTACTGAAAGTTCATCGTAAGTAATTGATTTAAGTTCAGAGGTTCTACAAAGTTATTGATTTTTTTATCATTAGGACTTTTATGAAGTTGTTAGTTTATGGTGGTTTTACCTACAGTAGCTAGATTCATGACTGTAATCACAGTCACTCATGATTTATCCAGGTGTGTTAAAAGGTTGTGTGGTGTGAATAGAACTATCTCAGGGTTCCAATGCTTTCTTTCCCTGATCTAAGTTTCTTGTCATCAATGAAAATGGAAACTCTTTGTGTAGACTACCCTAAAGAACCACTTGGTTGTACTTTGTTGCTAACAAAACAAGATTTTGGCAAAGGTAAGCCTTTGCAACTACCGCTGCTAGGTCTACAAAATGAGTTCTCTTGTGACCAAAGTTATTGATTACTGTGTTTCAGCCTAGTGAGCTCTAGGGTTAAATTTTAAAAATCTCATTTTCAGCTGACAGATGTATGGGACCACAAACCATCTTTCCTGAACAATTTCTCATCTGAAATTAATGAAGTCCTGAACACTCTTCCCTTGAAAGAGTGTCAGGGAAATACATTTTCTTTACCATGGTTTAAGAGCATGAAAACTAATTATAATCACTACTACTGCGAAGTAGCCACCATATCAATTACATCCCATTTATGTTAGCTGCCCAGCAACTATCTGTTCTATTCAAGCCAGGTCAACAACTTTTGCTGTGGCGGAAATATCCACCGATTTTGAAATAGAAAAGAGGGAAGTTTAAACTACTGTATGTGCATTAATCTTTATTCATCAGCCTAAAAGAATTTTACAGATTTCATGCAAAGTACCATCCATGTGTAGATTTTCATTATTTTATAATAGTTAAACAGCGTCAAATTATCCTTTAATTTGTGACAGAAGTGATTTATTTATTTTATTTTCTGAAAACTTGTTAAGGAGTAACTAAACATTATCTCCCCTTAATTTGATCTGTGCAGCATGCCTCGTTAAATTAGGGAAGTCAATTTTATGAGCTTGGCATAACAAGAACAGAAAGGCTTTGTCATACTTGATGAGAGAAAACATTGTTTAGTCACCAGATGTTTGTATTTATAAAGTGTTATTAATTAATTAATTAATTTTTTTATGTGACAGTAGATCGTGATTGAGATTGTCATACTTGAATAGGTAAATAGAATACTGTTTAGTCATCAGATATGAGTATTTTTAGTCTCTCCTGCTCTCTCTCCTTTACTACTCTTCTTCTTTGATCCATATCCATGGACCGTCAAAGCAGTCAGTGGCCATCATGCCTGGTGGCGTCTTATAGGGCAGCAACAAATTGATTCCACTTTGTTCGGTTGGCGGCCATCCTTCGTAAAGTGCCCCATTTCTGGTTCATTCTTTGCATCTCGGCTTCCACAGTTCTCCAAGTTGTATTTGGTTGGCCTCTCTTTTTCTTTCCTTTGGTGATCCATAGCATAGCTGTTCTTGTAATGGTATCAGGGTCCTTTCTGAGGATGTGGCCAACCCAACTCCAGTGTCTGCCAGCTATGATGATGTGCATGTCCTCCTGGCTACTCCAAATAAGTAGTTCTTGGTTGCTGATGAGATTTGACTAAAAGATCCTGTACTCTGTCTGTTGTTTATTGCATGTAGGTCGTGCACGTGTTAGGAAAAAAAATGGCACTGAATACCAGTATTAAACTCTTGTGTATTGCAAGCAGTAAGTCACAATCAATTTCATAATGATTATAAGCAACATGGTTTAATCAGGTTAAACAATTATTCATTTCAACGCTTGAATAAAAAAAATAATGCTATCGTTATGAGCGAAGAAGAAAACAAAAGTAGGTACAGAATACAGAATCTGTTTATATTTCCCAAACAGGATGTATTAACTCATTCATTCCAGAGTTATTTTGCACGCTGTGCCAGACTTTTTTTGTGGACAGAATTTTATAGAGTGAAGTGTTCATCTTTCAGTCTAAATTTGTTTGTGAATTTTCCTTTGAACATGTACTTATTATATACCAAACTGTAGGGAAATTGATAGAGAATTCAAATATATAATGTCTTTGGTAGTATTAACACAAGTATGTTCGGTATACTTAAAACATTTTGCATGTAAAATTGAAAAACGCTAAAAAGTTGACTGTAGAATACGATCTAACCAAAGACAAATTACTGTTGTAGACAATAAAACTTTCTTTTAGTCTTCAAACATCAAGTTAATCCATATACAAGTAAAAGAAAACATGCTTATGGCCACAATTAGTACATTTAGTGTTATTCACACCAGTTTTTCCGTGGTCCTTTGTAAGAAAAATACAAATTATGCAATCGTGCATTACGTAATTTTCAAACAAATAAAGGAGAATAACGTTATATAAAAACTTTTTTACTCTTGTTTAATGTTTTAATAGTATCCCTAGCTTCATCTTCTACCAAGAACTAGTGATTAGATGTTATGGTAGGTCTAGTTTTGTTGCTTTTTGATCGGCCAGAATCCGACTACGCCAACTCATCAACTAAACCTAGTGTGTCTAGCTTTTCTGCACAGATTCCGTATTTGGACAACAAACTGTGACTACCAAACAATCATCATCAATGTCAGCAATGTTTCAAAGTAGTTTGACACAATTATTTGCTTAGGAGACTTAGAAAATGTAAATATAAAGCGTGACATATTTCTCTAGCAATAACGACGAAAAACGCAAACACGCAAATCTTCACAAAAATTGTGATAATAACATCAAAACACGCACACGTGCTGATTAACTACAGTCAAATTAGTTGTTTAGATAGTAGCGGAAGTCATTCTACGAATTTCAATATATGAACTGCATTAAACGGATGATTTTTAAGGTTTATGCGTGATAAACTAAAAACCACGCTGTGAGCGTTGCTGTGGCACGGCGTGTTAAATTTTGCAACGTTCAGAGCGTTGCTGTGGAGTCAAAGAGTTAAATAACACTGAACAAATTAGGTCAGAACTCAAGATGGCATTGAAATAATCATGCCCAGGTAGCATTTACACATTCAACAATTTCCATGATTGAAAGATGGGCAGGTGGTATTTGAAACATAATTGTGCATCTGAAATTGTAAATAGAAACTTGTTTGTTGTAACTTTCCCGTCTTTAACACTTTGCTGACCAAATTCGACGATAGGCGAATTTCCGGTTGAAACCCTTGCTGACCAGATTCGACGAAAGTCGAATTAGTAACTCCACCAACGCAACAGACAGCCGTATCGATAGTTTTACGAAACAAGCCTCATCCGGGTATTTTTAACTTTCCAAAATGGCTGCGCCCATGAATGATATCGTGAATCGCTGTTTATAGCCGAATTTTGAATAAAATTTCATTATTTTTAGTACAAGAGCCCATTCTTTGTTTTCATCATGTGTGATGATGAAAACCAGACTTATAACAGAGATGATTCTGACTCTGGCAGCGAATCTGGGGCCGAAAGTGATATCTCATGGCTAAGTAGAGATGTTTCACTCAATCGAAACGCAACTGATAGCAGCGATAACGAATTTGGATTAGATGAAGGTGATGTAGGTACATCTGAAGCAGGAGATGGGCGTGGCACAAGAGACCATAGCAAGACTGCACATCAAAATAATCTGTGGAGATGGAGAAAGCTTGCTCAAAACGAACTTGTTGAGCTTGACATGCTTCCTTCAGATTGGTGCATGTGGAACAGTAGCTGAGAATAGGAAGCATTTTCCTGAAGCACTGAAGAAAAAGCAACTCAAATTGAAAAAGGCAGATCATCCTGTGTTTTGTGCCACAGAAGATAAAGGCATGTTGGCAGTTACCTGGCATGACACAAAAAGAGTTAATCTTTTATCTACTGTTCACTCCAATGATGTTATGGACAAGACAGTTAGAAAACGAGGAATACCTGAGGGCAGAACTATTCAGAAGCCAGTGCTAGCAGAAAAATACAACAAAAGTATGGGAGGTGTCGACCACTTCGGCCAACTGGGTGCAAGCTATCCCTACCCACACAGATCATATAAATGGTACCTGCCATTATATCATTTCTTAGTTGAAACTGCCCTGGTTAATGGGCACATAACCTACAACACTGCCAACTCTACAAAAAAGATCACAGCAAAGAAGTTCAGGCAGGATGTCAGTCTCGCTCTTATTGAACCTGCTATTCTTCGACGCAATGTGACACCTTCAAAACCACAAGTCACAACAACACGACTTACTGAGCGCCACTTCATTGATAAATATGAAAGGGCAAGGTACAAACCAGACTGTAAAGTGTGTAAGGCTGCAGGGAAAAGAAGCCAGACTGTCATGTACTGCCCAGATTGCAATGTACCTCTATGCACGATACCATTTTTCAAGTTGTACCGCACAGTCGAGGATTATCAACGATCCAGACAAAGACTCTTGCAGAGACCTACAGCTAAACTTCAACCCCAGTTAATGAAGGAAGCAGCTCAGACTCCAACTAGAGGTAAGTAACCACTCAAAACATTCACAAACACTCATTGTCAGATGCCGCAGACACAGAATACACTCAAAAAAGACAAATACAAAAATTAAATTTTCTTTGCATTTTATTCATAATTTTTGTTAGCCTTTTATGCTGAAATACATAGACTAGTTATCATTAAATCAGTACATCAATTAAGATTATTTTCTTCATTGCCATCAATGTCCCTAACATTTTATTGCACTGACATCGAATAAATTCACTAAACACTGGAAAAATATCATGGTTTTAAAACATCTCCTGAAATTTCTATAAATAACCACACAAATTCAAGATGGCCGCCATGATCATGTGACCAATTTGCATAAAATATAATTTTATAGATGTAGCAACCATTCATAATCATCATCATCTCAACCCATAACCCGTCATGGGTCGTAGGGGTGCCATGGTGGAAGCATCAACAGACAGGGTCCTCCACTGCTCTCTATTCTCAGCAATGCGTACAAGTGTGGAGAAACCGTGTCCTGCCCATTCTTTGATGTTATCAGCCCAGGATTTTCTTTGCCTTCCTCTTCTCCGTTTACCTTCGACTGTTCCCTGGAGGATCGTTTTCGAAAGGGAGTCATGACGAGTTACATGCCCAAACCAGGCAAGCTTTCGACGTTTCACTATTGACAAAAGTGGTTCTTGATGGCCTGCATAGGTGTTTATCTTCTCTCTAACATAGACATTTGTTTTGTGCTCTTTATAGCAAATGCGCAAAATTCTTCTATAACATTTATGCTCGAAAGCCTGAATCCTTCGCTCTGTATCTGCAGTGAGTGTCCAGCCCTCACACCCATACAAGAGAATAGATAATACAAGTGATTTGTATAATTTGATCTTCACAGGAAAACTGATGTTACTTTTCCAGATCACATTCAACCTTGTCATGGCAGCTGCATTCATAATAGCGCTCTGAAAATTTCAAAACCCTATGTCTGTTTTTCAATTTTTTATGAATTTAAAACAAAACCAGTTATTTTTAAAGAAATCGGCAAACAAACTTGGTAATGGGAGACATTAATGCACTGGATTGCTGGTTAATCGTTAAATCAGTACGTCAATTAAGATTATTTTCTTCATTGCCATCAATGTCCCTAACATTTTATTGCACTGCCATCAAACAAATTCACTAAACACTGGAAAAATATCATGGTTTTAAAACATCTCCTGAAATTTCTATAAATAGCCACACAAATTCAAGATGGCCGCCATGATCATGTGACCAATTTGCATAAAATATATTTTTATAGATGTAGCAACCATTCATAATGGCGCTCTGAAAATTTCAAAACCCTATGTCTGTTTTTCAATTTTTTATGAATTTAAAAAAAAAAACAGTTATTTTTAAAGAAATCTGCAAACACCCTTGGTAATGGGAGACATTAATGCTCCGGATCGCTGGTCAGCAAAGTGTTAATGCGCATATCCCCTTTAGAAAACAACAGTGCATAAATGGTAGAGTATGTGACCGAAATGTTAGGACTAGGGCTGATAATGACATTACATGTAGTGTGTTCATGTATGCACCATTGTATAGATTAGAATTGTCATTATTTTTGTACGTTATCTGATCAAAAATATATGTCATTATCACGTTTTAGCAAATTATATTACCAAATCTGCTTTACCAAACAACGGTTTTAACATTACTACTAGCTATATTTCTCAATTAAGACTGTATGAGAGCTGTGTAATTTCTGTGCTTATCTATGGTGCGGAATGTTGGAGAATAACAGAGAAGGAAATGTCGAAACTGTCCTCCTTCCACACAATATGCCTAAGGAAAATTCTCTGAATCTTTTGGCCAAACACCATCAGCAACCAAGAACTACTTATTCGGAGTAATCAGGAAGACATGCACACCATCATAGCTGGCAGACGCTTGAGTTGGGTTGGCCACGTCCTCAGAAGGGACACTGATACCATCACAAGAACAGCTATGCTATGGACCCCCGAGGGAAAGCGAAAGAGAGGCCAACCAAAAACAACTTGGCGGAGAACTGTGGAAGTTGAGATGCAGAGAATGAACCACAGTTGGGGCACTGTACGAAGGATGGCCGCCGACCGAGCAAAGTGGAATCAATTTGTTGCTGCCCTACAAGACGCCACCAGGCGTGACGGCCGCTGAGTGCTTTGACGGTTGGCGGTTATGGATCAAAGAAGAAGAAGAAGATATTTCTCAATTGTAATTCATGCTCATGTATAATTATTAGTATACGTAGTAGAAAGTAGCCATAAGTAATTATTTCTCGACTCATTTTTCAATAATTCATATTTGAAGAATGCTGCACATAAAATTCAGTTATGTCCATGTTCTATAACATGTCTACTTTAGATATATCTACAATGTGAATATTACTGTTACTGTGTAATAGTAATATGAGTATTTACTCATGCACGTTGTACAAAAAAAAATTGTTAAAATATAAGCATAATGGCTTGCCAGTTTATCTTTCTATAATTCATACCTTAGATACATGTACATTTGAACACAATCTTCCTTGATAATGTCTCAGTAGTAATTTATGCCCATGCATGCTATATAGTGAAATTACAGGTTCATGCCCTTTTATCTGATCACGCACCTGCATGGAGGCATACCTGGTGTCATTCTTATATGACCACCAGTTATGCACAATGCTATAATATACTGAAGCACATTAAAAACGCACCACCTGTATAATCCAAGAACAGAGTGTGAAATGTAAATATAAGTGTGTACAAGTTTACATATTTGGAATCTTTATTCATTTTCCTATGAATCCATGCTGGTCATTAATTTGTACATTTGATTGTTATGAAATTCATTGCATTCTGTGCAGGCAAGGGAGAAAACCAAAAATACAAAAAAAATGCACGTGCGTTATCCTGCTGGAGAAGCTGCAAGTCTGGATACATTGTGAACGCAGGAGCAACCAGTGCATCCAGAACCTCATCTCGATATGTCACAGCATTAACATTTCCACGGAAGACGTGAAGAGGCAAGCGATGGTGAAAACTGAATCCTCCCCAAATGTGAATACTGCCACCTCGAAATCGGTTGACACAGCAATCTGCAAAGCGCTCTTCACACCGTCGCTAAATCCGCATACGTCCATCTGCAAAGGATATGTTGAATCTGTTCTCTTCTGTGAATAGGACAGCATTCCACTGCAGTCTAGTCCATCTGATATGTTGCTCTGCCCATTGCAGGCGCTGCTAACGATGTCTGTGAGTCAAGTTTGGCCCAACATAAGGTCGTCTTGCAGTAAGGCCTGTATCTCTGAGTCGTCGTATGACTGTCATTCGAGAGACTTGCCCATGTCTACCCACTATTGCTCTTGCTGTTTGACTTGCCGGGAGAGTCAATTCCTTAGGTGACTCAGCACAATATGACGATCTTGCGCAGGGGTAGTAACTCGTGGTTGGCCACTCCGAAGTCTATCCCGGGCACTGCCAGTGGTTCCGTAACGTTCATTGAAACGTACAATAGTGCTGTGGTGGCAATTCATCCTTCTGGCAATGGCCCGCGAGCTCATTCTGGTCTCCAACATACCAATGGCTCGTTGGCGGTCGTTTTCAGATAGTCGTGGCATTTCAAGCACATGTACTGGGTGTTTTGTCTCAACGGCCTTTTTATACCGAGTATACTGCCACAACGCGTACACATTTTCAGGGTCATAGCTGTTGAGAATCGTGTTGCACGTGTAACTTTCATCGTTTTCATGTAGTCTGTACACACACCCATAGGTTGAATCTTGCACTTTCCATTCCAGCAGCCATTCACTCTCTACCTCATGGCAAACACGGGGAAAATCCATTCCCACACTTTTTTTTGCCAGCTTCTCGGCATCAGTATATATAATAGTGGTGCGTTTTTAATGTGCTTCAGTATATATGTACAAATATGGAAGTGAACCTCTGTCTGTGAGGCAAATTACATCCTCATTGGCTCCTTAAATCATCCACACACTTTCAGGTATTCCCCCTGTGGTGAAACTTGTTGAGGACCCAGCATTACATATGATTAAGATGGACATTTTGGAACGGAAATAGCAATACAAAAATTTAAAATTTACAAAAGATATAAAGTAACAGGTAATACATCCATCTTTACAACAGAATGTAGGAGCCGCGCTAGCGTAGTGGTTACAACACCGCTCTGGCGACCGGGTGATTCAGGATCAAACCCGTGCGACGGCATTTGAGGATTTTTTGTCGACCGGGAATTGGACTGGATTAACTCGAGACCTGGCGAGGACATTTGAAGAAGTGTTGTCGACCAGGGATTGGTGGCTCCTGAGCCGACCCAGCTGCAGTGGGTACCTCCGAAATCGGAGAGTATTTGCCTGAATGGCGAGGGACACCTGTCTCTGTACAAGTAAAAAGGGATACTCACGTAAAATCAATGTCAGGTTAGACATAGTAATAACCTGAGATTTCGCCTCGAGTATTAGCGGGCGTACGCAAAAAAAAAAAAACAACAGAATTAGTGGAAATCTTAAAAGCTTTAGAAATAGTTGCAGTTATATATTGTCTAGGTATACAATTGCAGGCATCACTGAAATTGTGCAAAACTCATTTTATCAAAAACAAAGTTTGAATTTTACTGACACAGTACTGTTACTCCACAGATCTATCAGGTAATGTCATGAGGTTCTTTTCTTGCAAAAAAGTTTTAGTCATGACAGAAAAAAATAATTATTAACAATATAATATTTGTAATCATTTCAGGACAGTTTGGAGGAAAGTAATTCAGAAATAAATTGTTATTACTCATTTCTTACATCCATGGGAAGTAATCAAAAAAAAAAAATATTAATGAACATATTCCATTAGCATATTATTATTAAAAACAAAAAACATTTTGCAACACCATTTAAAATTATTAAATGTATACTATTAGTTTCATAGTATGCAATGTACCATGAACTATTAAATGAACTTTAAATAATCTTATAGTTGCATTACTTTTAAATCATACCTAATACGGCGCTACAGAACATACAGAATTAAAATTTGTTTTGCATGCCATAATTATCTGAACTTTTTACTATTAATGTTTTATTCAATGAATTTCAGGTGACCATTCCTGTAGCCAGCAATCCCGCCTATACTCTAGTGTTGACATTCCAGATTTGAAAATTATGAACAGTTTCATAAAGAGTGAACCAATGCAAAATGCTGCATTCAATCAAGTGTTGCCAGAATTCACAGAAAAAATTGTGAGTGAAATGAAAGCTGATGTAAGTATTGCAGCTGCAACACTAAATACAGACAATAACATTGAATCAAGATTAAAAGAGGTACAATCACTGAATGTCACAGACTCTGAGATAATGACTGTAGACATGAATCTGACTCCTGAGATTTATACTGCAATCTTACAAAATGAAAACTGCAGCAGGAAATCAATAATAGTCTATGATGATTGTACTCTCAACAGTGGAAGTAGAGAAGGTTTTAAATTGTGTGGCAGTGTACAATCAGATGAAATAATAATAAGTACAAAAGAGACACTTTTCAGCTATCATGTTTGTGGAGTACAGGTTAGCAAGAAAGGTGACCATAATGAACATGAACTTTCACATATGAGAGAAAAGTGTTATATAAGTAATGTTGGTAATGTAGAATTAGCTACAAAATCCAGTCTATGTCAACAAGAAAGAATAAAAATAGCACAGAAGCATTCTAAATATGATCTTATTGGTATGGGGGCTGCTCATTTTGGTTATCTAAAGGCACATGTAATGCAGCATAAAGAAGAACTACCTAACAAGTGTGGTGGTCTTAGTAGGTTTTCTAGGACTGATTATCCAAAGAAACCCATAATGCAGCATAATAGTGAGACACATTACAAATATGATGTCAGTGGAGCAGAATTTTGTCAAAGTGATCACAAGGTGACAAATGCAGAAGCAGAATCTTACATGTGTGATGAACTTACAAGACAAAAACTTCATTTAAAATGGCACAAAAGTCAACATACAGAAGAAAAACTTTATAATTGTGATGTTTGTAGAGCAGAATTTTCTAATAGTGGTGCTTTAAACAGTCACAAACAGACACACACTTATAAGAAACCTTATAAGTGTGATGTTTGTGAAGCAGAATTTTCTCAAAATGGTCATTTAAAGAGTCACCAAAGGACACACACAGGAGAGAAACCTTATAAGTGTGATGTTTGTGGGTCAGAATTTTCTGAGAATGGTCATTTAAAGAGTCACAAAAGGACACACACAGGAGAGAAACCTTATAAGTGTGATGTTTGTGGAGCAGAATTTTCTCAAAATGGTCATTTAAAGAGACACAAAAGGACACACACAGGAGAGAAACCTTATAAGTGTGATGTTTGTGGAACAGAATTTTCTGAGAATGGTTCTTTAAAGAGTCACAAAAGGACACACACAGGAGAGAAACCTTATAAGTGTGATGTTTGTGGAGCAGGATTTTCTCTTAGTGGTGATTTAAAGAGACACAAAAGGACACACACAGGAGAGAAACCTTATAAGTGTGATCTTTGTGGGTCAGAATTTTCTCAGAATGTTACTTTAAAGAGTCACAAAAGGACACACACAGGAGAGAAACCTTATAAGTGTGATGTTTGTGGGTCAGAATTTTCTGAGAATGGTCATTTAAAGAGTCACAAAAGGACACACACAGGAGAGAAACCTTATAAGTGTGATGTTTGTGGAGCAGAATTTTCTGAGAATGGTTCTTTAAAGAGTCACAAAAGGACACACACAGGAGAGAAACCTTATAAGTGTGATGTTTGTGGAGAAGAATTTTCTGAGAATGGTAATTTAAAGAGACACAAAAGGACACACACAGGAGAGAAACCTTATAAGTGTGATGTTTGTGATGCAGAATTTTCTCAAAGTGATGTTTTAAAGTGTCACAAAAGGACACACACAGGAGAGAAACCTTATAAGTGTGATGTTTGTGGAGCAGCATTTTCTCAGAATGTTACTTTAAAGAGTCACAAAAGGACACACACAGGAGAGAAACCTTATAAGTGTGATGTTTGTGGGTCAGAATTTTCTGAGAATGGTCATTTAAAGAGTCACAAAAGGACACACACAGGAGAGAAACCTTATAAGTGTGATGTTTGTGGAGCAGGATTTTCTCTTAGTGGTGATTTAAAGAGTCACAAAAGGACACACACAGGAGAGAAACCTTATAAGTGTGATGTTTGTGGAGCAGAATTTTCTCAAAATGGTCATTTAAAGAGACACAAAAGGACACACACAGGAGAGAAACCTTATAAGTGTGATGTTTGTGGAGCAGAATTTTCTCAAAATGGTCATTTAAAGAGACACAAAAGGACACACACAGGAGAGAAACCTTATAAATGTGATGTTTGTGGAGCATCATTTTCTCATACTGGGGCTTTAAAGAGTCACAAAAGGACACACACAGGAGAGACACCTTATAAGTGTGATGTTTGTGGGTCAGAATTTTCTGAGAATGGTCATTTAAAGAGTCACAAAAGGACACACACAGGAGAGAAACCTTATAAGTGTGATGTTTGTGGAGCAGGATTTTCTCTTAGTGGTGATTTAAAGAGTCACAAAAGGACACACACAGGAGAGAAACCTTATAAGTGTGATGTTTGTGGAGCAGAATTTTCTCAAAATGGTCATTTAAAGAGACACAAAAGGACACACACAGGAGAGAAACCTTATAAGTGTGATGTTTGTGGAGCAGAATTTTCTCAAAATGGTCATTTAAAGAGACACAAAAGGGCACACACAGGAGAGAAACCTTATAAATGTGATGTTTGTGGAGCATCATTTTCTCATACTGGGGCTTTAAAGAGTCACAAAAGGACACACACAGGAGAGACACCTTATAAGTGTGATGTTTGAGAAGCAGAATTTTCTCAAAGTGGTGATTTAAAGAGACATAAAGGGACACACACAGGAGAGAAACCTTATAAGTGTGATGTTTGTGGGTCAGAATTTTCTGAGAATGGTCATTTAAAGAGTCTCAAAAGGACACACACAGGAGAGAAACCTTATAAGTGTGATGTTTGTGGAGCAGGATTTTCTCTTAGTGGTGATTTAAAGAGTCACAAAAGGACACACACAGGAGAGAAATCTTATAAGTGTGATGTTTGTGGAGCAGAATTTTCTGAGAATGGTAATTTAAAGAGTCACAAAAGGACACACACAGGAGAGAAACCTTATAAGTGTGATGTTTGTGGAGCAAAATTTTCTCATAGTTGTGCTTTAAAGAATCACAAAAGGACACATACAAGAGAGAAACCTTATAAGTGTGATGTTTGGGGAGCAGGATTTTCTCTTAGTGGTGATTTAAAGAATCACAAAAGGACACACATGAGAGAAACCCCAGCCTATGCCGGTCCCAAGCCAGGCTGACAAAGGAGGAGGGTGGCCTGCATGGAATCCTTAAGGAGTCAGCCCCTCCACCATGCAAAGGCACAACAGGCCAATCACCTATTTGCTTGAAACCATGATTAAGTGAACTACAAGAGAGAAAACTGGACTGATTCTAAAGGCAACAAACTGGATCGGACTACGGACTATGACTTATGGAAAATGGAACACAAGAAGTATAAATGGGAAAGAAGAATAGCTGGTGGAAGAGATGAGGAAAGCAAAACTAGAAATCCTGGCTATTACGGAAACAAAGAAAAAGGGACAAGGAGTCATGGATCTTGATGGCAACACGCGGCTCTACAGTGGTGTACCCACATGTGACAGAGCTAAAGGGGGCATTGGTTGCATTGTAGCAAAAAACCAAAAAGATAGTATCAAGGCATGGAACTTAGTCTCAGAGTGCATTATGTTTGTAAAACTAAAAGAATGAGAAACCATAGACAACATGGTCATAGTGTATGCTCCAAATGAGGGTGAGAGAGCAGAGATCAAGAAGGAATTCTTCGAGCTGCTTCAAAGGACAGTGGATGAATGCCTAGATGAAATTATCATGCTCTGAGATTTCAATGCCAGAGTTAGAAATGACCATGCTAGATGGGGTGGAGTTAGCGGAAGATATGGAGAAGATACTCTCAATGACAATGGAAAGCGACTTCTTAGATTCTGTGGTGAGCAGAATCTGATCATTACAAACACAAAGTTCCCCCATAAGCGCATACATGCATATACTAGATGTGAACCAACAAGGAATGAGAAGTCAGTGATCGACTATGACATAGGAGGAGCTCATTCAAGTATGTCCGGAATGCTAGAGTCTGGAGGGGGCCAGAGATTGGAAGTGATCACTACCTGCTTACAATCAAAAGAACAACTGAAAGAGTTTCTCAACCTAGGAACTGCCCAACATCATGCAAGAAACTAAGTATGAATGAGAGAAATGAGCATTATGACCTACAAGCTGAGAGATCCAGAAATTAAGACCAGATACCAGGGGCTTATTGCTACAGCAGTGAGAAACACAGAAGAACAACTTGATGACTTGGAAACCCACTGGCTTAAATTCAAGGACATCATAAAGACAGCTGCTGCAGAAGCATGTGGTGGTCCGACTTGAAAACAAGAGAAGGAGGACACCTTGGTGGACAGAGAGAGTCAAAGAGAAAATAAGAGAGAAGAAAAAGGCATGGAAACAATACTTAGGAGCTGAAAACACAGCAGGACAAATAGAGAAATATAGAGAATATGTGATACTCAGAACAGAAGCAAAGAACAAGGTGCTAGCAGCAAAACAGAAGTCCTGGGAAGAATTTGGAGAAAAGCTAGAAAAAGATGCGCAAGAAAACCAGAAATTGTTCTACAAGACCCTAAAGAACATGAGGAAGGAAAAACAATGCCCTCTCAAATTTATAAAGGACAAGCAAGGAAAATTGCTTACTGCCACAAAGGAAGTAATGGAAAGAATATTTCTCAGAACACCTTGATGGTGAACAATGTCAAGCATCAGAAATGATAACCACTAGCACAGAAGAGAAACCAATGGTGGTGAAGATGACATGAAGATGGAAGAACTGAAGGCAGCACTGGAGAAAATCAAGATGGGTAAAGCAGCAGGGCATGATGGTATAACACCAGAAATGGTTAAGTACATGGGAGCATCAGGCGACCTATTACTCTTAAGGGTTCTACAAGCAGCGTGGTGCAACAAGACCATACCAAAGGATTGGGAGACTGCCATCATAACACTGATTTCCAAAAACGGTGACAATCGACAATGTGGAAACCATAGAGGCATATCCCTTCTCAGTGTTCCTGGTAAAATCTACTCTAGAATCCTAGAGCAGAGAATCAGATGCCTAGCTGAGCCACAGTTTGATGATGTCTAGTGCGGATTCTGAGCAAACCGAAGTACTTAAGACCTAATCTTCACACTCAGACAGTTGAGTGAAAAGGCCCTTGAGTATAAGAGTGAGATCCATCTTTGTTTCATAGATCTGGAAAAGGCATCTGACAGGGTCCCCTGGAGCAAACTTTGGGACTGTTTGGCAAGGAAGAACATTCCAGCACCTTTGATTCATGCTATACAGATCTTCTACAAGTCTTGCAGACATTATATGAGGACAGCAAACCATAAATCAGAAGTGTTCAGGACCACCACTGGTGTAAGGCAAGGTGATATCCTGTCACCTTATCTTTTCATAATCCTCGATGTCATCAAGGCATGTAAGGAGAAGACAGGTAAGTATTCAGTGGGGTACTGGAAGATGAGACAGGTCTGTATTTCAGAGCTGGCATTTGCTGATAATGTTGCTTCTTCATTCCAACCTGCAAGTCTGGAAGGAAGAGCTGGAGAAGACAGGGATGGTCATAAGCAGCTCTAAAACAAAATCCATGGTGATATCATGAGAAGAAAGATTAAGCTGAGAGAACAGGTCCCGGAGCTGGTCAACCACTTTAAATACACCAGAGCTATTATAGACCGACAGAGAGGCATCAATGAAGAGTTGGCCACTCAAAACGAAGCAGTTGGGAGACTTTTTCAGGCCATAAATCGAGGATTCCTTAGCAAGAGAGAGGTTGGTAAGAAAACAAAGATGGCTGTGTACCACTCCACCTATGCCTCAGTCTTGACATATGGATGCGAGTCATGGACAATGACTACAATCTACAAAAGCCAGATCAAAATCACAGATATGAGGTATCGGAGGGAGGTGGTTGAAGTAACAAGAAAAGACATGGTCCACAACCAGACGATATGTCAAGGCCTAAAATCGCACCCCCTGCAGACCCAAGTAGAAGAGTTGCAACTAAGATGGTTTGGTTATGTCTGCAGGTTGGGAAAAGATCAGCTACCATGACAAGCATGGGAAACAAAGAGCCAGGGATCCAGACCCCCTAGGACAACCCAAAGTCCGCTGGGAGGACAACATTAGACAATCTTTGAAGGACCAAGGACTAAGATGGAACCAAGCCATTAGGAAGACAGCCAATAGGATAGTCTGGTGCCCTCTCTTCCAAACCTCTACACCTCACAGTAGAAGGGGAAAGACTAAGTAAGTAAGTAAAGAGACACAAAAGGACACAGAAACCTTATAAGTTTGAGATTTTTTGAATAAACTACTCTAAGAAGGCGTACAGGGGAAAAGCCATATAGGTGTGATCTTTGTGGTGTGATGCGCTTTCTCAGGCTACTCAAATAAAGAGACTCGTGTTGAAACAGATTGGAGAGATGTATAAATGTGATGCTTGTTGTATTAGGTATTAGGTTTTCTCAAGTCTGTATTCTAAAATTACACAAAAGGCATACATGAGAGGGACTTTCTAAGTGTGATGTTTGTGGTGTTATGTTTTCTCAAGTCTTTATTCTAAAACAACACACAATTTACAAAACATACATGAGAGACAATTTGTAAGTACAGTGTTTGTGGTGTTGAGTTTACTCGTCTGTATTCTAAAACTGCACACTAGATGTACATCAGAGAAAATATATGTGTTTACCTTACACAATTTGTAAGCATGATGTTTGTAATTCAAGTTTACTCATTCATTATTCTTCAGCCCCCTTTTCATAAAATATCTTGATGGTTTAAATTATTTGATCACTTCCTGTGGACTTCACTTTGCAAAGTGGTAGTGAAAAAAGTATTTTGTTGTGTAAAGCGAAATCGCAACCACATTTGTTATTGTTGTTGTTTAATAGATCTGCTGAGCTTCTCACTCTTTTGCAGCCAGTAACAAGTTCAACACTCTTTCTTTGGTAACACTGAAGATCTAGGCTTTTCTTGTGGCTTTTCTACCATTCTGAAACATGTTGTGTTAAAGTCATGAGCTCCAGTTTCTCCAGCTTAGCTTGCATTTAAAGGATCATCATGTAGGGGTCCCAAGCTAGGAGTAAGGAGTATGTGGCATACTGTGCATTCCCTGCCATCCAAGAGGGCTGTCCAACTATGTAGAGTTAAAATACTGTGCTCTGGTTCTGGGCTCTCCCAAGGAAATGCCATGTCCTGCACAGAGCCACTTCTCAGTTCCCCTGCTTATCAGTGGGTCCATAGTGAGATCCTCCTACATGCAGTCAATCAGGTCAAAGCTAAAGAATCACATCTGGGAATCAAAGCTTAGTGTGCAATGCTGAGTTCTCAACATGTTTCACCACAGAGGGAATCCATGGAAGTGTGTGGATGATTTCAAGTGTCATTAAGGGTGTAATTAGCCTCACAGAGGTTCACTTCCACATATGTATAGCTGTTACGTACATTTATTACCTAAGGGGGTAGTCTTCGGTCCTGCCAAATGTACGCACCAGTCTTAATATAGTTATATTATTTGTGCGTTCGATTGATTCACGCACTGACGTGCACAATGCAGTGTGAGTTGCTTTGGACGCACGGGTAACCTAGTTTGGGGATTGTGACGTCATGTTTTTTATGGGGCAGTACGGACCATGTTGATGTCCGTGGAATATTTCTTGTATTCGTGGCAAGTTAGTGGAAGCCATAATTTCTATTGATATATATATTGGTCTTCATGTCGAAGCCAATAGTGGAAGTATCATGTAAGTGTCGCCTCATTTCACATTGAATGTTTATTGATTTTAATTGAAGTATCAGGCCGCTCCTAGTTATGGTCTAGCGGGAATCCATCGTAGTATGTCATTCCTAGAATGGACAAACGGAGTCGATTGCCTTGTTTGAATTACCGTAGAGGGAGGATACCTACGAGGAAACGAAGTTAATTGATTTTGTATGCTTCACATGTTTTAATATGCCGTTTCGCCAATGCCAAAGTCATGGCATGGATTTTGGGAGAGGTTAGTCAACAGAAGACTCTAACCCGATTGTATTGCTGTGTCTGACTTTGTCTGGATTATATATATATGCTACATAAGTATTGTATGAAGAAAGTCTGGGAATTTTACGGGTATGATATCAAAGATTGATCCTCGAACATGAATCCGTTTACCACGATAGACGTCCTTGGAAGAAGGTCAACGGACTTCATTGTAAATGTATATTAGCGGAGAACAGAAGTGATCCTCAGCTCACTTGGATAGAAGAGGACTTGATTGTTGAAGAATCTCCAAGAATTTAAGAGTATGATCAGCAACTTTAAAGTATGACATTTGCATCTGTAATCTGTAACCATGATCGTCTTGTGTGTTCCACTCCGTATGTGTCACGTTAAATAAAATATATGTACAGTCATCACAGACTTGTGTGCTGCCAGTAAGTGACCAGTTAAATACTACTTGTTGGAGTTCGTTTTGAAGAACATTTTCTGACATTTTGTTTCTTTGCAACCATTCGCGTAATGAAGCTCTTTACAATTAGAATGAACGGACCCAACAGTAAATGGTATGCCAGTGTGGTCTGGAAATAAATAATTTACAGGAACGTACTCAATCCAAGTATCGGTTGAAAAGAAGATTTGAACTTTCAAGGCGACAACATCTCAAACTTGGAACCTAGTGTGACGATGAATCAGAATCAACTTACGGTTACCAAATGCTCAAGGTCATCAATCAACCTCCACGTCAAGTTTTACAGTGACTGACTGCCTTGGGATCACCTATTCGTCATTATTACGTGCGAGCTGTTGTTATATATGCAGAGCGAAGTATTTTATCCTCAGACGTACATCCACGGAGACGAGGCACATTGTTTTTTCCCGGCACACGCGAGATGAGTATAACGTGCTTTCGTTGTACATTTTATTACTTTTAGCTGTGCCTTCTATAGTTATGTCCATCTTTACATTTTCCATGTTATATGTTATATGTTGTACATTCGTCGTGGGAGGTAGGGAGGTTGATCTGACGAACGAGATCCATCTCGAAGCCAATTCGGGCTCTTCGTCAGACGTTCTGTAGGGCTCAACTTGTAAGTTTCAATTGAGCGATAATTCCGGTCCAAGGCTAGAAACCTTGCCGAAGTTCTGATCGCTAATTGTTCCTTATAATAGTATCTGTTTAGCTGTTCCGTCAAGTTTTAATTGTTGTTCTCGTAGTTATTTTTACTCGTATTTAGTTTTATGATGAATTTTGTTTGTATTATGCGTCCGTCTCACCTTTCCTGTCGTTCAGTTTTTTACAAAACCTATGTTTTTACACTGTGTTGTCAATTGTCCTGTTGAATATCTGATCGTAGTTGTCATCGTAAATTTTTACGATATTCTATTTTAGTTACACATTTCTATTTTTGTTGATTTCTACGATTGTGTTCACTCGTCTTTGATTATCGTGTCTTGTCGGTAATGTTTCTATTGTCTTTCACGTTGTTGATTTCATGACATTTCATTACATAAATTACTATATTGATTATTGATATATTTCATAACTATATGATAACAAAAGATACCGTTCTAGGACAGGAACGAAGAACACTTGTTATAGTAACAAGGTTAATTAATTTACATTGATTAATTATCATTTTATAAATCAAGAGTATTGTGACTACTTATAAAGCATAATGTATTCACTAGATTATTTCATTAAGCAAGCAAAAGCTCTTCAGATGGCTCCTGATGAAGCAAAAGCATTTGCACTTGCAGAATATAAGAAAGCTCAAGAAATAGAAGCCGAACAGAGAAAGTTAGAAACTTTAAGGCTAGAAAAACTTCAATTTCAGGCAGATCAAAAACGGATTGAATCTGAGGAAAATGAGAAAAAAATGAGATTAACTGCTGAGGAGGATGAAAAGAAGAGGAAATTTATAGCTGAGGAAGAGGAGAAAAAAATGAGATTAGCCGCTGAATTAGAAGAGAAACGATTTCAGCGAGAGGCAGAACAGAAGCAAAGGGAGGCTGAAGAAAGACTTAAAATTGAGATGGAAGTTAAACAAAAGGAAATGGAAGTTAAACAAAAGGAAATGGAAAATAAACAAAAAGAAATGGAAGAAAGAAGATTAATAGCTGAATATAATACAAAACGACTTCAGCTTGAGATGGAAGAGAATGATAGAAAACGACAGCATGAACTGAAATTAGCAGAGTCAGAATATGAGAGACTTAGGTTAACTCAGGAAGCTAATTCTCAGAGAACTTTTGAAAGCCAAACTTCATCCAGACATGATCATTTTAAGGAAATTCACCTTAAATTACCTAAATTTAATCCCCCGTCGGATGACGTAATATTTTTCCTAGATAGATTTGAGGCCACTTGTAGGTCTTATAACGTGGATAAAACACTGTATTGCACATATTTATCCAGGTTACTTACTGGGGATGCTTTAGCAGTTTATCATACTACCAGTATTAATGAGAAGAATGATTATAATGCTCTTAGAGCCGCACTTCTGAAGAAATTTCAAATGACAGAAGATGAATACCGATTAAGATTTCGTACATTGCTACCGCAATCAAGCAGAAATTTCAGTGATTTTCTGTCACAAATACGACTAACCCTAGAAAGATGGATCGAATTATCCAAAATTGAAAAGTCGTATGAAGGTCTCTTCGATTTACTGATGCGCGATAAGGTACTATCGTCTGTAAATCCTACATTTCTCGCATTTTTACACGAACGGAAACCTTTATCAATGAAAGACTTAGAAGAACATGCAAAAAATTTTTGCACTGCTCACCCAACCATGGATCTAAGTAATGCACAGATTAAGAATGAATTGCCTGTTGCTTTTGCAGCACAACAAAACAATTTTTCACGAAATCGTTCCTTTAGTGCTGACAGGTATGTCAATAAGGGAAATAATTACAATTTTAACAATGATAACTTTTACAAAGGGAAGCAATTTCAACAATCTGCTCCATTTAATGTTTCTTGGAACCAAGCTCACAGATCGCGAGATTTTGGTAACAATAATTTTAAAAATAATCAAGGACATTATAATAAACAAAACTGGAGATCAAGATCTCAGGGTCCGCAAAACAGACAAGGTTCTTGGAATAAAAATTTTAAAGAACATCATAACTTTAATTATACAAATTATCGGACTCATCCAAATTTTAACTCAAGCAGAAACGACAATTATGGCAATTTTAATGCAAATAATCAAAATCGATCGCGTCGTAGAGATAGATCGTCGAGTAATACGGGTAGACATTCTAATGTCGCTTTAATTGATACACAGGCTAACATTGAACAGGGTAAAGTAGCTGAAACTCACAATGCTATGTCTTGTTCTCTTGATTGTACCCAGGTGAAAGACTGTCCAGAATGCTCGACTCTTTTCCAGCCTAAGGCGATCACGACGCTGCGTTGCGGACATACCTTGCCTAGTCTACCTGTAGTCTGTACGGCCACTGCTGCGTCAGTACACCAGGGACAGGGCTCTCTTAAGTTTAACAAGGGATTTGTCAACAACATTTCATGCTCTCTCCTATTTGACTCAGGTTGTAGCACTGTGGGCGTCCGGACTTCGCTGATCAACCCAAGTTGTGCCACGGGCAGGGTTGTCAAGTGTGTGACTTTTGGTGGCACCGTTGAAACATTTCCCACTGCTATTATTGACCTTAATACACCATTTTTTTCAGGAAAGATCCAGGCATGTCTCCTTCCGAATCCAATTTGTGATTTAATACTTGGTCGCATACATGGTATTAAAGAGTGTACACCACAGCAAATTGCTGAATGGGAAGAGCGACATATTCAAACTGCAAATGCAGTAGTGACTAGAGCGCAAGCTACTAATATGTCGCATGATACACCTATTGAACCTACAGTTCATACCACTTGTGATGATGATGCTCCTATTTCACGGGAGTTGTTTGCAACATTGCAAAAGAATGATGATTCATTAAAAAAAATTTTTCAGTATGTGAACAAAAAGAATACCAGCAACAAACTTGCAAAATCTAGACATGACTTTATACTTAAAAATGGGATTTTGGTTAGAGTAATACGGGAAAAGGATTCATCCTTATGTTATCAGATCTTAGTCCCATCCTCTATGAGATCTCGTATATTACGACATGCGCATGACTCGCAATGTGCGGGCCATATGGGTTTTTCGCGTACCAAATCCAGAGTGCTTTCGGCATTCTACTGGCCAGGCGTCCATAGGGACATCACTCTCTATTGTCGGTCCTGTTTGATATGTCAGGAAGTTAAGGTACGGGGTCCATTTCATGCGGCTCCTATTCAAGCTGCGGACATCCCGATTAGACCATTTGATAAAATGGCTATAGACATTATTGGTCCGATGCTTCCATCTGCTAGAGGGCATACGCATATTCTTACGTGCATTGATATGTGCACTCGTTGGCCTGAGGCCATCCCTCTCAAGAACACTTCATCTGCCAGTGTAGCAGAGGCATTGATGTTAATCTTCTCACGCATTGGTTTTCCACGGAAAATCTTGTCGGATCATGGGGTTCAGTTCATTTCTGAATCCATGTCTCAAGTTATGAAGACATTAGGTATAGACAGATCTCTTAGTTCTATTTATCATCCGATGTCAAATGGGTTAATTGAGCGTCTCAATAGGACACTCAAGCAGTTGTTGGGTAAGATGACCCAAGACCATCCCCAAGACTGGGATCGGGTCATACCCGCTGCTCTGTTTGCGTATCGCGAAGTACAAAATCAAGCCACGGGGTTTTCTCCATTCCAGCTTGTTTTTGGCATGCAACCACGCGGTCCGATGTCGTTAATCCACGACTTATTGGTTGACGAGAATATTGAAGAGGAAACTCAATCCTCTTATGAGTATGTGATCTCTCTGAGAAAGAGAATCATAGATGCTTGTAGACTAGCTACTGCATCATCCGAACAAGCCAAAGAAAAAGCTCGTCTATTTGCAAACAAGTATAGACGTCTTCGCCAGCTTATTCCTGGTGATGAAGCTTTTGTATTACTCCCTGCGCATAACAATCGTCTTTTAATTACCTGGAGAGGTCCTTTCAGGATCATCTCAAGAATATCCGATGTCGACTACATCGTTGATGTTAATGGTAAACATAAAACCTTCCACATTAACATGTTGAAGGAGTATTACTCACGTCCTGATTATCTACAGTCAGTGTTCCAGGCAACTGACGATCCTACACCTCCTATTCAACACTATTCTAGTTTGTCAGTCATCCAAGAAGAAGAATCTTCTTTCGATGATGTACAACTACCAATACCAGTTGTACCACTCCATTCCACTGAGAAATGGAATGATGTTACAATCTCATCTACTCTTTCGGCTGATCAACGTCAGCAAGTCTCTAATATTCTACACTCGTATGAGGATGTCCTCACTGACATCCCAGGTCATACGTCAGTCATCCAACATGACATTATTCTGACTGACGATACGCCTATTCGAGTTCGCCCATATCCTATCCCTTTACACTTTCGTGATAAGGTTGATAAGGAATTGGATGAGATGCTTCAATTAAATATAATTGAACCATCTTCATCACCATATTCTTCTTCTATGGTAATCATTAGGAAGAAGGACAACAATATACGTCTTTGCGTAGATTACAGGAAATTAAACAAAGTTACAAAATTCGATGCGGAACCGTTACCTCTTTTAGACGACTTATTGGAGAAATTATCTCATGCCACATTCTTTTCGAAATTTGACCTTTCAAAGGGCTATTGGCAAGTGCCACTCACTCCTAAAGCAAAGCCATTCACCGCTTTCTCGACGCCACGGGGTCTTTTTCAATGGAATTTTATGCCATTCGGATTAATGAATGCGCCAGCTACCTTTGTACGCATGATGCGCCGCATATTGTCTCATCGTCCCGATGTCATTACTTATATAGATGACATCTGTCTTTTCAGTGACTCTTGGGATGAACATATTCATGGATTAAAAGCTTTACTTTCTACCTTACGGGATTATAACTTAACAGCGAAACCTTCAAAGGCTTTTGTCGGTTTTCATGACATCTCATTTCTGGGTCACCGCATAGGTCATGGTTTCATGTATACAGAAGACAGTAACGTCTCTAAAATTTTAAACATCTCAGCACCTAAGACAAAAAAACAAGTTAGGTCTCTTTTAGGACTAATACAGTTCTATTCAAAATTCATCCCTCATTTGTCTACTATAACTGCACCTTTTTCGTCTCTACTGAAGAAAGGCACATCTAATGTAATAAAGTGGTCGCAGGATCACCAAACGGCGTTAGACTATATAAAACGATTTTTTTCAAATGAACCTTTTTTGAGGTTGCCTAACAAAAATCTCACTTTCATTCTTCGCAGTGATGCATCTTCTTACGCTATTGCTGCAGTTTTGATGCAGGAATATAACGGCACCTTATTTCCGGTGATGTACGTGTCCAGAAAACTTACGGAGAGCGAACTCAAATACTCCGTTCTGGATAAAGAGCTCCTCGCATTAGTGTGGGCAATCACAAAACTGGAACGTTACCTCCTCGGCTCACACTTTGTGGTGGAATCTGACCAAAAAGCTCTTACCGCACTGAACACGAAGAACGTTAAATCATCGAAGTCAGCGCGTTACGCTATAGCGCTTCAACCATTCAATTTTGAAATACGAGCTATTCCTGGAGTGAAGAATGTGTTCGCAGACTGTTTGTCGAGATGCCCAAGCGAACTTGTCGAAACTAAACCACTTCCAGATGTTGAAACATCCTCACCGATAACATGAATAACTTTGTACATTATCATTGATTGTACATCTATAAAGACTGTTTATATAACTGAAGTATTCGTATAAGTATAACTTTCAGGATATACTTACTTATAGATTATAACATTACTTCTTGTGTAGTAACGTTTTATTAGAACGGGAACAGTGGTATTAGAGTAACTTTTTATTAGTAGGGAAACATTGTTAAGAGCGACAAATATACATTTGTTATTCCTATGGAACATATTACACTACATATCGTGTTCGAGAATATATTTTATCGTGTATGGAACATTGAGAACATCGTCTCGTCGATTACTAACTAGTTGTAACTGAACATTGACAATGATTGATATTGGAATTACTTAGAATATATTAGTAACTGGTTATTTGTTAGTAATTAAGAAATATATAAATTAGAATAATTCAATTTAATCTATTTAATTGATTATGGATCACACACATACTAACTTTCTTAGTTGTCACGTAATACCTGCATTCACGGGTCTTAGTTATGATATCTCACTGTTAGATCACTAGTCAACCGTACTAGTGTTAGAAAACATTAAGGGTGTTGATTCTTAAAGTTTTTAATTTTGCATTGCTTCATTTTTGCACATTGTATTTTCTATTTTCTGTTTTATTGATTCTCTTGTCATTGATTATCATCAGTGTTGCTGTTCATTTTCATTTTTGAAATCATATGTTTCAAATTTTTTTTTGAAAACTTAGTTGAATTTTATTATCATCTTTTTTTATGGTTTTTTCATTTTCAACTTGTTTTTACTTCGAATATTACCACATCGTTCCAAAGTAGGTCGAGTGTGGATGTGTGCTTTAATGCATACTATCATTTAGTTATATTGATTTCGTTTAATATTCTTTTCTTAATATGGTATAACTTTATGCATTTCATATATCTTGTGGTAGTTTTGACTCACCTCTCTCGGGTACTAAGTTCAAAAAAATTAATAGAATTAATTTTTTTAAGGGGAGGTAATAAGGGAGCTGTTACGTAAATTTATTACCTAAGGGGGTAGTCTTCGGTCCTGCCAAATGTACACACCAGTCTTAATATTGTTATATTATTTGTGCGTTCGATTGATTCACGCACTGACGTGCACAATGCAGTGTGAGTTGCTTTGGATGCACGGGTAACCTAGTTTGGGGATTGTGACGTCATGTTTTGTATGGGGCAGTACGGACCATGTTGATGTCCGTGGAATATTTCTTGTATTCGTGGCAAGTTAGTGGAAGCCATAATTTCTATTGATATATATTTTGGTCTTCATGTCGAAGCCAATAGTGGAAGTATCATGTAAGTGTCGCCCCATTTCACATTGAATGTTTATTGATTTTAATTGAAGTATCAGGCCGCTCCTAGTTATGGTCTAGCGGGAATCCATCGTAGTATGTCATTCCTAGAATGGACAAACGGAGTCGATTGCCTTGTTTGAATTACCGTAGAGGGAGGATACCTACGAGGAAACGAAGTTAATTGATTTTGTATGCTTCACATGTTTTAATATGCCGTTTCGCCAATGCCAAAGTCATGGCATGGATTTTGGGAGAGGTTAGTCAACAGAAGACTCTAACCCGATTGTATTGCCGTGTCTGACTTTGTCTGGATTATATATATATGCTACATAAGTATTGTATGAAGAAAGTCTGGGAATTTTACGGGTATGATATCAAAGATTGATCCTCGAACATGAATCCGTTTACCACGATAGACGTCCTTGGAAGAAGGTCAACGGACTTCATTGTAAATGTATATTAGCGGAGAACAGAAGTGATCCTCAGCTCACTTGGATAGAAGAGGACTTGATTGTTGAAGAATCTCCAAGAATTTAAGAGTATGATCAGCAACTTTAAAGTATGACATTTGCATCTGTAATCTGTAACCATGATCGTCTTGTGTGTTCCACTCCGTATGTGTCACGTTAAATAAAATATATGTACAGTCATCACAGACTTGTGTGCTGCCAGTAAGTGACCAGTTAAATACTACTTGTTGGAGTTCGTTTTGAAGAACATTTTCTGACATTTTGTTTCTTTGCAACCATTCGCGTAATGAAGCTCTTTACAATTAGAATGAACGGACCCAACAATACTGCAGCATTGTGTATAGCTGGTGGTCATTTAAAGATGACTCCAGATATGCCTCCATGCATCTCAGCAAGATAAATGTAATCTTTGTGGTTCTATATTTTGTGATATACTACAGAGAGGTCTTATAAATGTGATTTTGTTTGTTGTAAAGTGTGGCCTCTGCCTGTTAGCTAAGAACATACTCAGACATACAGAAAAGAAGCCATGTAATTATGTTTCTGATGCAGTGTTTTCTATGGATGCTCAATTTGTGCCAATAAAAAGAAAAGTGCTATAAATATTTTATGTGTGCTAGAACAGAAATGGAATCCAGTGGACTCTGACAAAGCAGTTGGATGATCTGGATTTTGCTAATGACTTGGCTCTTCTGTCCCATAACCGTAATCAGATACAGGACAAATTGAAAACACTTGATGAGAGATCACAGCAGTTAGGTCTGAAAATACACAGGGAAAAGACAAAAATAATTAGAATAAATGCAGGTAACGATAACAGGGTTGAACTTGAAATAACACCACTACAAGATGTAGAATTGTACACAATTTTGGCAGCAATATAGACAAAGTTGGAGGGACAGACAGTGATATCAAAATAAGAATACAAAAAAGCAAGAGGAGCTTTCATTGCATTGTAGTCTACATCAATGACCTGGTTGCTGAATTACCACATGGAATGAGAGTGGCAATGTACTCTGATGACCTGGTAATATGGTGCACAGATGAGCATGCAACAGTGGCCACCAAACTGCTACAAAGAGCTATAGATGCCTTAACCGCATGGGCAAATAGAAGGTGTTTCAGCATCAACACAGACAAGTGCAGCACTACACTCTTCACCTTCTCTCCCAAACAAAAAACTGGTGTCATCAAGATAAATGAAGAGCTCCTGCAAGAAGATAAACAACCCACCTATCTCAGAGTTACATTCGATGATAGGCTGACATGGAAGCAGCACATCAACAAAGGACAGGAGGAAGCTAACCGTCCTGAGAAAACTAAGTGGAACCACATGGGGAGCCAGTGGGTAAATACTTAGTAAAGTTTACCAGCAGGGCATACGACCACACCTGGAATATGGGTCAGCTGCATGGTGTCCAGCATCAAACACCACATTACAAGAGCTAGATAAGGTGCAAAACCAGGCGCTTAGGGTCATCACGGGGGCAATGAAATCAACACCTATAGTGGAGATGGAGAAAATGGGGAGGATACAAGCACTGAGAAAATGCAGAGACACGAAAGTGCTAACACAGGCAGAAAAGTTCCTCTGTATGCCGAGCCATCCAATAAAGTATAGATTCTAAAACCTAGCAATGGGGTGATTGAAAAGAAGCAGCTTTATTCACCAGGCCAAACGATTTCGTAGACAAACCTCAAACCTGCCTTAAGTTAACAGCCCCCTAAAGTCTGTGCCAGAACAAACCCCTTTGAGAGAGGAGCCTGGACTACCAGTACACATCCAGACAAAAGGGAATGGAATATTCGACAGGGATGAACAGAACAGCGTGCAACGTAGGACAGTCACTCTCAGTTTCCTGGATGATGAATATCCACAGGACCTCTGGGTCCAAGTATACACGGATGGGTCAGCACAGAATGCAGTAAAGAATGGAGAAGCAGGAGTGTACATAGAATACCCAAACAACAATAGGGATACGGTCAGAGTACCAACGGGGAAATTCTGTAACAACTATGATGCAGAAATCCAGGCAATCAAGGTGTCAACTGAGAAACTGTTGAACACCAATCTTGGTCCACAGCCTACAGTATTCCTGACAGATGCAAGATCAGCACTCCAAGCACTTCAGTCCAGAAAATTGCCAGGTATACAAGCCCTACTTTCTGAACTGTGCAACCATCACAGGGTCGCCATGCAGTGGATACCGTCTCATTGTGGACTACCAAGAAATGAGAGAGTGGACCGACTGGCTAAATAAGGTGCAGCAGATGAGCAATCCTGCCATCAATGGTACCTATACCTTGTAGCAGTATGGCAGCTTGTGTACCCTGATAATCCCCAGAGCTATGCCAGTGGGAGTTTTACTCCTGGTAGGTTCAACCAAGCTGGACTGGTCTGCGTGGGTAGGGGTCAGACAAAAGCTGGTACCCTGGTCCTCCAGGTTGGGGGTTTTAGCACAGGGCCGACACCCCTGTTTGTGTAAAAAAAATCACACATGTTAAGGAAACCGCAACAAATGAAAAAAACTTTGATGCGGGACGGACATCCGGAGTCTCAGGCTCGTATAACTGACAGTGGTGAAAGCTGAAAGGTAGCCACTGGCATGAAAACGGATGCCTAGACCGCAAAACACGAAACCAGAATTGGTTTTTGGAATGTCAGATTTATGAACGAGGCAGGAAAGCTGAGACAGATTACAGCAGAGATGAGGAATTACAAACTACATATCCTGGGAATAAGCGAGAGCAGATGGACAGGGATGGGGAGAATAAAAACAGCTACAGGGGAAACAGTACTTTATTCTGGTAGAGAGGATGGTCAGCACAATGAAGGTGTAGCCATTATCCTTAAGAAAGGAATGGAAAAGTCTCTACTGGAATGGAAACCCATTAACAACAGACTAATAAGAGCAAGACTGAGAGGGAGATTCACCAACACCACAATTATACAGTGCTATGCACCAACGAACGACAGCGATGAAGAGATCAAGGACGAGTTCTATCAACAGGTACAAAAGGAAATGGAAACTGTACCCAGGTATGATCTTATTATAGTAATGGGAGACCTAAATGCGAAGGTTGGAACACACAATAATTATAACGAAAGAGTAATGGGGAAATGCGGCAGTGGAACAGTAAATGAGAATGGGGACAAATTAATAAGCTTCTGCAGTATTAACAATCTGGTCATTGGAGGAATACTTTTTCAACACAAAGAAGTGCACAAGTTAACATGGGAATCACCAAACGGACGAGACAGAAACCAGATAGATCACATAATGATCAATGGCAGATGGAGACATGCACTACAAGACGTGAAAGTAAGAAGAGGCGCAGATGTGGGAAGTGATCATCACCTAGTAGTAGCAAGGCTGAAGGTAAAACTCAGAGCTGCTGGACCAGTTGCAGTCAAACAGAAAAGATATAACATCACAAAACTTAAGGACCCCCTCACCAGAAAAGCGTTCGTGGTCGACGTAAAGAGACGATATCTGATTACCAAAAACCAGGAAAGTACAGAGACCGACGATGTCGACCAGAAATTCAACACCATCTCAACAATATACCAAGAAAGCAGCAAGTCATGCTTGGGATTCCAGGAAAGAAATAGCCAAGACTGGATAACACCAGAAACGCTAAACACCATAGCGAAGAGAAAGGAAATGAAAAGTAAGAAAACAGAAGCTAAGTCTCCCAGGTTAAAGGCAACATATAGTGAACAGTACAGTCAGCTGGACAAGGAAGTAAAACGTCAAACCCGTGCTAACAAAAGGACATTTCTGGATGACCTTGCAAGACAGGCAGAAGAGCCAGCACTGAGAAATGAACAAAGCACAGTTTATAAAATAACTAAAGCTATCAGTGGAAAACAAGGTACAAACAACATAATGTTAGTAAGAGACAAGCAAGGAAATCTCATCACCACAGCACAGGGGCAGGAAACAAGATGGGCAGAGCACTTCAGAGAAACACTCAATAAGGAACCACCAGAGACTCAGCTGAATGTTCCTGAGGCTGAAAGCGACTTAGACGTAAATACAGATATTCCACGAAAAGAAGAAATCATCACAGCTATCAAAGGGCTAAAAAATGGAAAAGCACCTGGTCACGACAATCTAAATGCTGAGCTTATCAAGACAGACCCTGAACTAGCAGCAGAACTATTAGAACCACTATTTGCACAAGTCTGGGAAACTGAGACAACACCAACAGAGTGGAGTAAATGAATAATTGTCAAATTGCCCAAGAAGGGTGACCTTGCAGACTGCAACAACTGGAGAGGAATTACCCTCCTCTCAGTTCCCAGCAAAATACTAGGCAGGATAATCATCCAGAGAATTTCAAAAGCAGTTGACCATAAACTGAGGAAAGAACAAGCGGGCTTCAGAAAGAACAGAAGATGTGCAGATCATACATTTGCCCTCAGGAACATTATAGAGCAGTGCTCAGAATGGCAGAGACAGCTGTACATTAGCTTTGTTGATTTTGAAAAAGCTTTCGACAGCATACACAGGGACAGCCTATGGAAAATTCTGAGGGCTTATGGAATTCCCAGCCGCATTGTTTCCATCATAAAAAGCCTCTATTCTAACTTTACGTGCAGTGTTGGATCGAGTAATGTAACTTTCGAAGTGAAAACAGGAGTATGACAGGGATGCCCCTTATCAACAACATTATTTTTGACAGTCATAGATTGGGTGATGCGTGTCACAGAGGTTTTGATCATTAAATTGCCGATATCTTCCTCTTTTTCTGTCACCCGTATTATCCATTTTTATTATCACTCTTTACTTTTTTCCTGTATTTTTCGCATTCGTTGCGAAAAATATATTTCTTTCCCATCATCGTTTTTCTTTCTCATACTGACTAGTAACCTTATTGCGTCAGATGTCAGTCGCACAGGTAGACTGAATGTGCGAAAAATTTGTTTCGCTGGGCATAGAGCAGACTTTATGTCTACATTTGCACCTGTCACGCGCGGGTTGCTTCGGGCTGAGCGCTTAGGAAGGCGTTAAAACTGTCACCTCTACGGCATAGAGCAGACATATAGTCTGGGAAATTCAAACTGACCCGTAGCTCTCGATTAACTTTCCCAGCGGGAAGTGTGATCTGTCACCGCCTCCCCGCTCAGAAATGTGAATAGGGAGATGAAGGTGCCAAGACGCTCAGGGGCAGTTACGACATGCTTCTAAGTTAAACGAAGGTTAATGAGAAGGGGGAGAGATCGGGGCGGGGGAAATAGTTCATCCTTTGTCTGTTTAAAATATTAACCAGAATGCTAAACTTTATTTTTCATTCAGTCCTCTAAATTCGCAGTAGACAGGTTGTTCGGAACAGTATAAGCTGTTAGCGAAGTTTCTCAGTTTGTTTCGGCAATCTGTCGAACTTCTAGACTTCCAAAATTATTCAGCATATAATTCTTAAGTTGTGCGACCACCTGTAGTTCTGTGTGAGGTAAGATATATTATATCAAATATATCTAGCATTTTGCGATGTGTTTAAAGTGTTATTTCACTAGTTAGATTTGGTGCAGAGCGCTTAATTTATAAGTCTGTATTATTTTCTAGTGACGTGTCTCAGTGGAAAGCAGGATAAATTATATTTATAGCTTAAATTCAGTCGGCTAATAAATGAATTTAGTTTAACTGCTAACTACTCAGTCGAGTATCTTTTTCTAAACTAACTGATAAATGCTAGATGCGACATCAGTGAATATTGACGGAATGGCAGATGTTCCTAATTCCTGATGATCGATTTTTATATAACTTATCTTACGGGAAGTTTTAATAATAATAAGTCAAGCTGTAGGCTTGCCGTTTTAAATGTAAGATTATAACGAGTACATATTCTGTATAGTATATTATATGTTGTTTTTCTTCATTCAGTGAATATTGGGGTGAACCCAACTTGCTGGCGTTTAGTAAAAAGACGTACTTGTGAGAAGCATAGACATTTCCTATCTTTAACCACGTGGGGTTTTTCAAGTAACACTGTACGGACAGTGCATGTGCCATCAGAGATAGACAGTAATACCAATCCCACTAACGGGTTCTAAAGACTAGAAATATATATTGGGCTTCTGAGCCAGTTCATATTGCTCCACAAATTTAAATGTACATGCTGCCTGGCGGCGAGAATAATTGCAAGAAATAACATTACCATCTCCGACCCTATTGAAAGAGTGGATAGTGAACCAAGACTATCTGTTGAGAGCAGTTGTCCACTGGTCATCTTTTCCAAAGTAAGGGAATCCTCGTGTTTTTCTGAACTCTGTGTGCCCGTTTAAACTTGCTTATCAGACCTGATTCAAGTGACAATAACAGTAAATCTAAAATTTAACTGGTGAAGCGAACGCTCCCCGAAAACAGTGGAAGAAAACCTGTATTTGTAGAGCTGGGATTCGCTTTATCCAAAGAATCCAGATTCACTGTAGAGAAGTGTCCTAAGGTTGCGCCAGACAGTGAACAACATCAAGTTCTTTTAGGTAAGGGTGAGAGAACCGAGTGAAAGTGACGGAAGGATGTTCGTTGTTTTAAGGCATTCATTCTTTTTGTAATTTTTCCTGAAGAAAGACTTGCTGCTTAATGTATTTGTTCCTTTAGAATAGATACTGCTGTCATAAGTCAGTTCTTACCTTCAAGAAAGGGGACAATATTAGACCCTAACCATATGCATCTCAAATTCTTTGGGCCATCATCTGTCATCCTAACGGGGCTGTGGGCTAAACCTAGAGTTAAGGGCATAACGGGGCTATCATCCTTGTAGCATTTTCTTGAATTTATGACTATTTGTATATGTTTCTTTTGATGTAAATTTTATATGTTGTGTCGTAAGTTAATATGATAAATAAACTTAAACATAAATTAATCAGCGTGTTGGTCAGCTTGTTCTAAATATCTATATAATGATTGTTATAGTTTCCCCACGTCTGTGTGTCTACCTGTCGTCACTGTATGTGCGTGCACGTGAGTGGGTAGAGATCTGTTGGTATACATATATTTAATGTATATGTGGTAGACTGTGGGACTGCTTAAAATCTGTCGTAGAAGATAGGTGAGAGAGAGAGAGAGAAGATTTTCTCGCATCTCAGAGACAGCCTCTATCACTATTCTATCATCTCACTCGTGGAATCTATTTCCTTTACTAAAGCACACTGGGACTCTCACTCATTCCAATCTATTCAGAAGGGACCAACCCAAGTCTTAATTCTCCTATCTAAAATCTACGACAAATGTGGTCTCGCCCGATGGATTTGTGAACTTAGAATAGGAAGACGAGTACGACAAATGGTTGCTCGTTTCCGGTTTTTGAACTTTGAATAGGAAGACGAGACGACAAATATCAGCTCGTCTTTAAGATTCTTTATTCTGATATAGAGTAAGAGTGTGATGTCTTGTGAGTTTTGTATCTTTTTAAAATAATTTATCCCCTAGACTAACGATCTGTTTTCGGGCGTGCTGACCACACAAACTGATAAGTTTTTGTCCACAGCATTTGAATAATATACATTTGAGTTACAGGTGATTTTGTCGGAGAATATGTTAATTGTTGATTTGTAATACTAAACGCTGGTAAAGTTTTGTGAGTGTATAACATTCACAAGGGTTCTGAAGCAGGAAGGTGTTTGAACTAAGTTAAGGAGTGCGTTTCGGACTATTTGTCCAGATTAATTGCCTCCCTCACCCTAACTGTCTTCAGGGGTAAACTTGATAGTGGATTAAAAAAAAAAAAAATTAAGGGGAATTTTTTTTTCTCCGAAATTTTTGCTATAATCATTGTGTTTTCCACTGTAGCAACTTATTTTTCAGTGAGTAAATCTTAACTACCATATATTTGGCGTAGTCGTGTTTTGCATTAGGTGCTTTATTGCCGATTAATAGCAGCGATAGTTAGATTTTTATTTTTGGAGGAGGTATCCCAGGGTTAAATATATCATCTTTTGATTTTTGGTATTTTTTTTCTCGTAAGTGGTAGGAACCAGTGTATCCTTTTTTCCTATTTTCGTTCTCCACTAGTCTCAGTCTCTGACATAATATGGCCGAGAGGGCAAAGCTTAGACAACTCCTCAGGGATGAAGCGAGAGAAGAGGGACTGGAAGGAGAGGAAGCAAAAGCATTTGTCAGGTACGAACTTGAGAGATATGATGCAGAGAGGAAAGCAGCTGAAGCTAAAGAGGAAAAAGACCGTCTATTAGAACAGAGGAAGATGGACGAGGAAATGGAAATTCGCAGGGCAAACGAAAGAGAGAAGGAGAGACAGCATGAGGAAAGAGAGAAGGAGAGAGAGGAAAGAGAGAAGGAGAGACAGCATAAGGAAAAAGAGAAACAGAGACAACACGAGCTGGCTCTTAAAACTCTAGAATTCCAAAGTCGTGGTGCTGCCTCTACCTCCAGTAATGGAGAGTCTTCTCCTCATTCTTCCTTAACTGATCCTTCTAACACTCAATCTACTCATCTCACTGCTATGTCTTTTCCGCTAGAATCTTTCCCTTGTCCAAATGAGAAGATTGACACTTGGCTAGAAAAATTTGAGAAAATTGCAACTCTGTACGGTTTGGAGAGGTCGCGTTGGAATATGAAGCTTTCCCAGGCTTTGAAAAGTTCTGCGTATGATGTTTACGCCAAACTGGAAAGCAGCCAACAAGACAACTATGATCTGTTGAAGAAAGCGTTACTGGAGCGCTTTGAAATGAACGCGCGAAAGTTTTTGCAACTGTTTCACAACAGCAGGAAGGAGAATTCTGAAACTTTTCAGCAGTTCTCATCTCGGTTGAAGGGATATCTGACAAAGTGCATAGAGCTCTCGCAGCTCCCCTCTACCTATGAAGGTCTTGAGGAATTTGTTTTAACAGAACAAATAAAGAACACATTGTCTGCTGATACCCGGAGATTTCTAGCTGAGCAGGGGGCAGAAAAACTTGAAGACATTTTTAAAAAGTCTGAGTGTTACCATAATGCGCTGGCTGAACTACCGGCCACAAAGCAGAAACCGACAGGAGCATTTTCAAAAAAATAATCTAGATCAACCTTCTCATGCTTCGAATCAGAATAACTACAGAGAAACTGGACCTCAAAACCCCCCTCCTGAAAAATCCAAGTTCTACAAGAACAAGTACCCCAACCACCCCAAACAGTCTGATCAACCCGACCGCCCTACATGGCAGCGCAGCCAGAAAGGACAAGGTGGCACAGGGAGAACCCCTGAGCACGGGACATATGATCAGACCGAGCACACCGAGCCGAAACGCATCAGATGCTTATTAACAGTCTCGCAAGGTGGAATTATTGACAGTGATTCCCAACCTGTTGGGGATAGACCCTCAACGCGAGGTTCGGTTATTTTGAACGGTTCTCAAACTTCTTGCTTATTTGACACGGGGCTTTCTTATGATTGCATTGTCGCCAGAAACCTGGTCAAACCCGGTCAAGAGACAGCAGAGACCGTCCAATTTTGTGGAGTTCGTAAGAGTGATGCACCTACAGCGCTTCCCATCGCTTTGGTGGAGATACACTCTGACTTTGTCAGAGGCGTGATCAAAGCGGCTGTTATGGATGATCCCATCTATCCAGTCATACTTGGCGGGAGATACGTGTGTATTGGGAAACCGGAAGAGCTGATTGTGGCAGCAGTAACTACAAGAGGGCAAACCAAAAAGGAACGGGAGCCTGTGCCTAATTTGTTACCTATGGAACTTAAAGAAGCGCAATACAAGGACCCTACTTTGGCATCCTGCTTTAGGAAACTGCCCATGGCTAAGGAACCCAGACAGCACGGGGACATTTTTTCTAAGGATGGCGTACTTTATCGCAGAACGGGCAAGCCTGACCAAGGTTACAATCAGCTCCTAGTACCGAAACAGTACAGAAGCCAAATCCTAGAAAAGGGGCACTCTCTTCCCTTCAGCGGACATATGGGACAGAACGCCACAAACCAACGGATAACCACTTATTATTGGTGGCCAGGAGTAAATACTGATATTATCAGATATGTCAAATCCTGTGCCCAGTGCCAACGTGTGCCACCCAAGCAACGGACACCCCCAGTCTCGTTGGATGAAATGCCAATAGTGGGAACACCATTCGAACGGGTTGTGATCGACATTTTAGGGCCTTTCGAAAGGACTAAAAGAAGGAACAGGTTCATCCTGACCTTAGTCGATACATGCACTTTATGGGCAGAAGCTATCCCGCTAACATGCGCAGATGCCAAGCATGTCGCAGAAGCCCTCGTGCAGATTTTCACTCGGTTGGGATTCCCTCAGCAAGTGCTGACGGATAACGGATCCCCATACCGAAACCTGTTGATGGGTGAGATCGTGAAGATCTTGAGGACCAAACACATCTACACGAAGCCATATACTCCGGCCGGAAATTGGCTCGTGGAACGTGTTAACGGAAACCTCAACATGATGTTAAGCAGACTGGCACAAGTGAAACCTGAAGATTGGGATTGTTGCATTCCGGCAGCTTTATTTGGCTATAGAGAATCTCCTCATACTTCCACAGGATTTCCGCCAGCTACGCTTTTATTCGGCAGACCCATTAAGGGCCCGCTTGAAGCCTTACTTTGGTCGCTGACAGACCAGAAGGCTGATGAGACAGTTGTCTCAGCAAGCAAATACGTATCAGATTTGAAAGGAAGGTTGAAACTAGGATGGGACCTAGCAACGACTAACTTTAAGCGAGCACACACAAAACACGCTAACCGATACAGGAAAGTCGCGAAAGAGAGAGAATTAGAACCAGGAGAGAAAGTTTTGGTGTTACTCCCTACTGAGAACAACCAACTGAGGATCGGATGGCAAGGGCAGTTTACCGTCCGGAAAAAGATTTCTAAGGCTAACTACCAGATCTCTATTCAAGGAAAGGAGAAGGTTTTCCATTTAAATCTCTTAAAGAGATACTTGGAAAAACCGGTGCCAACCTCCGACCATCTCCTGACGATCGCCAAAACTGACGACGATAGTGGCAGGGAAATTCCACTGCGCACACACGAAATCTTTGAAAAATGTCAGAAGCGGCGACGCTCTTTCAAGCGCGCATGGGAGACATTCCAGAGAAAGGAAACTTTGGGAGTAGACTTGAGTAGGAATTGGAGAGAGATGGAGGGGGAAGATGAGATGGAAGAGGACAGACACCCTGAAGCTACGGATATAGGAAATTTAATTCCATAACGTAGACATGGAGTGATTCCATATCTTAAAGGGGGGACGTTCTGTCACAGAGGTTTTGATCATTAAATTGCCGATATCTTCCTCTTTTTCTGTCACCCGTATTATCCATTTTTATTATCACTCTTTACTTTTTTCCTGTATTTTTCGCATTCGTTGCGAAAAATATATTTCTTTCCCATCATCGTTTTTCTTTCTCATACTGACTAGTAACCTTATTGCGTCAGATGTCAGTCGCACAGGTAGACTGAATGTGCGAAAAATTTGTTTCGCTGGGCATAGAGCAGACTTTATGTCTACATTTGCACCTGTCACGCGCGGGTTGCTTCGGGCTGAGCGCTTAGGAAGGCGTTAAAACTGTCACCTCTACGGCGTAGAGCAGACATATAGTCTGGGAAATTCAAACTGACCCGTAGCTCTCGATTAACTTTCCCAGCGGGAAGTGTGATCTGTCACCGCCTCCCCGCTCAGAAATGTGAATAGGGAGATGAAGGTGCCAAGACGCTCAGGGGCAGTTACGACATGCTTCTAAGTTAAACGAAGGTTAATGAGAAGGGGGAGAGATCGGGGCGGGGGAAATAGTTCATCCTTTGTCTGTTTAAAATATTAACCAGAATGCTAAACTTTATTTTTCATTCAGTCCTCTAAATTCGCAGTAGACAGGTTGTTCGGAACAGTATAAGCTGTTAGCGAAGTTTCTCAGTTTGTTTCGGCAATCTGTCGAACTTCTAGACTTCCAAAATTATTCAGCATATAATTCTTAAGTTGTGCGACCACCTGTAGTTCTGTGTGAGGTAAGATATATTATATCAAATATATCTAGCATTTTGCGATGTGTTTAAAGTGTTATTTCACTAGTTAGATTTGGTGCAGAGCGCTTAATTTATAAGTCTGTATTATTTTCTAGTGACGTGTCTCAGTGGAAAGCAGGATAAATTATATTTATAGCTTAAATTCAGTCGGCTAATAAATGAATTTAGTTTAACTGCTAACTACTCAGTCGAGTATCTTTTTCTAAACTAACTGATAAATGCTAGATGCGACATCAGTGAATATTGACGGAATGGCAGATATTCCTAATTCCTGATGATCGATTTTTATATAACTTATCTTATGGGAAGTTTTAATAATAATAAGTCAAGCTGTAGGCTTGCCGTTTTAAATGTAAGATTATAACGAGTACATATTCTGTATAGTATATTATATGTTGTTTTTCTTCATTCAGTGAATATTGGTGTGAACCCAACTTGCTGGCGTTTAGTAAAAAGACATACTTGTGAGAAGCATAGACATTTCCTATCTTTAACCACGTGGGGTTTTTCAAGTAACACTGTACGGACAGTGCATGTGCCATCAGAGATAGACAGTAATACCAATCCCACTAATGGGTTCTAAAGACTAGAAATATATATTGGGCTTCTGAGCCAGTTCATATTGTTCCACAAATTTAAATGTACATGCTGCCTGGCGGCGAGAATAATTGCAAGAAATAACATTACCATCTCCGACCCTATTGAAAGAGTGGATAGTGAACCAAGACTATCTGTTGAGAGCAGTTGTCCACTGGTCATCTTTTCCAAAGTAAGGGAATCCTCGTGTTTTTCTGAACTCTGTGTGCCCGTTTAAACTTGCTTATCAGACCTGATTCAAGTGACAATAACAGTAAATCTAAAATTTAACTGGTGAAGCGAACGCTCCCCGAAAACAGTGGAAGAAAACCTGTATTTGTAGAGCTGGGATTCGCTTTATCCAAAGAATCCAGATTCACTGTAGAGAAGTGTCCTAAGGTTGCGCCAGACGGTGAACAACATCAAGTTCTTTTAGGTAAGGGTGAGAGAACCGAGTGAAAGTGACAGAAGGATGTTCGTTGTTTTAAGGCATTCATTCTTTTTGTAATTTTTCCTGAAGAAAGACTTGCTGCTTAATGTATTTGTTCCTTTAGAATAGATACTGCTGTCATAAGTCAGTTCTTACCTTCAAGAAAGGGGACAATATTAGACCCTAACCATATGCATCTCAAATTCTTTGGGCCATCATCTGTCATCCTAACGGGGCTGTGGGCTAAACCTAGAGTTAAGGGCATAACGGGGCTATCATCCTTGTAGCATTTTCTTGAATTTATGACTATTTGTATATGTTTCTTTTGATGTAAATTTTATATGTTGTGTCGTAAGTTAATATGATAAATAAACTTAAACATAAATTAATCAGCGTGTTGGTCAGCTTGTTCTAAATATCTATATAATGATTGTTATAGTTTCCCCACGTCTGTGTGTCTACCTGTCGTCACTGTATGTGCGTGCACGTGAGTGGGTAGAGATCTGTTGGTATACATATATTTAATGTATATGTGGTAGACTGTGGGACTGCTTAAAATCTGTCGTAGAAGATAGGTGAGAGAGAGAGAGAGAGAAGATTTTCTCGCATCTCAGAGACAGCCTCTATCACTATTCTATCATCTCACTCGTGGAATCTATTTCCTTTACTAAAGCACACTGGGACTCTCACTCATTCCAATCTATTCAGAAGGGACCAACCCAAGTCTTAATTCTCCTATCTAAAATCTACGACAATGCGCCAGACAACAGAGGGCAGTCCAAGAGGAATTAGATGGACAACGTTTTCTACACTGGAAGATTTGGAATATGCAGATGACATTGCACTACTCACACATTCACATCAACACATTCAAGAAAAACTGATAGACTGAATAAGTATGGCCAGCAGGTTGGCCTGAACATCAATCTGAAGAAGACAGAGGTCATGACACTAAATGTGGGCAATCCTGAGCCAATAACAGTAAGGAACCAGAAGTTAGAACAGACAGACACATTTACTTACCTAGGAAGCATAGTAACACCTGACGGCGGAACAAGCAAGGACATTAACAACAGAATGATAAAGCGAGAACAGCCTTTGCTGTTCTCAACAACATTTGGAAGTCTTCCCAGTACAGCATAAACACCAAATTAAGACTGTATGAGAACTGTGTACTTTCTGTGCTTCTCTATGGTGCAGAATGTTGGAGAGTAACAGAGAAGGAAATGTCGAAACTGTTCTCCTTCCACACAATCTGCCTAAGGAAAATTCTCCGAATCTTTTGGCCAAACACCATCAACAACCAAGAACTACTTATTCGGAGTAACCAGGAGGACATGCACACCATCATAGCTGGCAGACGCTGGAGTTGGGTTGGCCACGTCCTCAGAAGGGACCCTGATACCATCACAAGAACAGCTATGCTATGGACCCCCGAGGGAAAGCGAAAGAGCGGCCGACCAAAAACAACTTGGTGGAGAACTGTGGAAGCTGAGATGCAAAGAATGAACCACAGTTGGGGCACTGCACGAAGGATGGCCGCCGACCGAGCAAAGTGGAATCAATTTGTTGCTGCCCTACAAGACGCCACCAGGCGTGATGACCGCTGACTGCTTTGACGGTTGGTGGTTATGGATCAAAGAAGAAGAGAAGAAGACGAGCAATCACATGTACCAGTTACATACCATCAAAGGAAAAGATGATCAAATCAATCAGAAAGCCACCAACACCAACACAGGATGACTACCAAGCAATGAGCAGATCAGAACAAATTGTCATTCTGCGCCTCAGAACAGGACACAACCGACTCCGCAGCCACATGTATACAAATTTCAAGATTGGCAATTCAGCCATGTATACATGTGGACAGGCACCCCAGACTGTAGAGCATGTACTTCAAGATGGCCCCAAATATGGTATATTGAGGCAAACCCACTAGCCCAGAGAAACAACACTGGAAGCAAAACTATGTGGAACTCTGTATGAACTAGAAAAGACAGTGAAGTTTATACAAGAAACAACATTGCAGATATAGACAATATATTTCAAGTGAACGAAAGAAGAAGAAGAAGAAGTAATGCTATCAACAGGTTTCCTCAATGTGAATGTGTGTCCTATCCATCGCCAGCGTTGTCTTCTCATCTCTTGTTTCACCAGCATTTGTCTGGTTCTTGTCATCAGTTCCACTTTTGTGACTTTGTTATACCATTTCAATCCTTCTATTCTATAAAGCACCCATTTATAAATGTCTGTAGCTTTTTGGTTGTTGTTTTTGTTGTTATCCATGTCTCAGAGCTAAACAATAGGACTGACTTGACATTTGAGTTGAAGATTCTTATTTTCGTATTGGACTTGATTTCTTTTGATCTCCAAATGTTTCCCACTGCAAAGAAAGCGCTTCTTGCTTTTTTTTAATAATATTCTTATTTTGACATGATTGTCTGTCCGTCTAACTTTGCCTATATTGTTACCAAGATATGTGTAAGACTCTACATCTTGTAGTCGTGTTTCTTCACATTCAACCTTCTGATCATTTCTTGCTTTTATCCTCATTATCTTTGTCTGGTGTATTGTCAGATACATTTGTTGTGACCTCTCATCGAGTATTTTCATTTTGTCTTGTATGTGATTAATGTTATGGGCCAAGTCATCTGCACAATCTAGATCATCAAGCTGTTTAGTCAGATTCCACTGGATTCCATTTCTGTTGTGTGAGATGTCGATGTTTTCATAACACAATCTATTGCTAGTAAGAAAATAAATGGATACAAGAGGTATCCCTGACGCACTCCCGTTCTATTCCCAAACTGTTCTGAAAGTTGTCCTTTATGAAGAACTCTGCATGTCATGTCGTCATAAGTCTTCTTTATTAAGTTAATGATCTTCATGGGAACTCTATAATGCCTCTTCAATTTCCAAAGTGATTCTCTGTCTACACTGTCAAATGCCTTTTCAAAGTCCACAAATCCGATGAGCAAACTTTGTTCAACTATTATTCTCAATGCAGAGCTATCTGTTCTGTACACGATCTGTTTTGCCAAAAACCTGCTTGTTCATCTCCCAGTTGCTTGTCTATCTATGGACTCTGTCACGGAATGCCTCCCCTGCTTTGCAGTAGTGATCCAACAGTGGCCGAAACTGAAGAGTATCTAATATAGCAATTCAAAGGTGTCTACCTTTGCACAAGATTACTCTTGGCAGAGTGGTAAATAGAAGGACAATGACTCTTCTATCTCAACGGTGGTTCCATAAGATATTTCTGAAGTCAAGAACAACGCTGCATTGGCTGGGCAATTGTTAACTTTATATCGGTCCGCCGCCTTTTGTGAAGAATTAAGCAATTATTAATTTCAGCACGTCAACCCCCCACCCTGATTTACTCAGTGGAATTCTTATTATTAAGGTATAGCTCTGTTTAGAGTGTATTTAGTAAATTGATAAACGTGCAGTAAATAACAATGATTAAATCGAAGTTAAATTTGTATAATTACAAATAACAAATTTAATAATCATTTAGGTTTAACAAGGTTTTAGAAAATTTGCATAATTATTTAACACAAAGTTGTCATCACTGTTGTGATGGGATGATATTTTATAAAAGAGTTCACGTGGCAGCTTATAGGTTTCACTTTTCTGCCAACGGTAGGTTCTGCTCCCGCTGATGGTTTGGTTCCGAGCAGATAGGTCACTGAAGTTCTCACGTCTCGGATCCAGATTCAAGGCACAGCACGTTCCAAGAAAGATCAGGAAGTAACTACCAAGCTGGTCCCGCGTTTCTCAGACCCTCTGATGATGGTTACTAGTTCTATGACAGTCAACTTATTCCTTCACTTTGTTCCAGAGATTAGTACCCTCACTGGTACCACCTACAAGGCAATCCTGGTTCACATACTTTTTGCTCAGATTAATAGAGGCTCTTGAATCGGCCTCTTACACATGTTCTTTGGGGTCGTACCTTTTAACATTAATTCCCACAATGATTCCATGTGTTTTCTTAGATTCCGGTTCCTTATTAAAATAATAGAGTTTTCCAAGGCTGTGGAAGTCCTTCCAAAATACTTCAATAAATGTCCGGCTTAATAAATGGAATTATGAATTCTAACTTTTGGCAAGGTATGGTTATTAGTCTTGGCAAGAGATTTATCACAGTAAATTAAAACTGCGAAAATGTGTGGTTATATTACCTGTCTTACCCCCGCATCTGTTTGTTACGATGCTAAGAAAGCACCAATCGTTTTCATACATGCGTTTTGTGGAAGAAAAATTTGAAATCTTTTCCGACATGAAAAAATGATGTGCATGATGCAGAGGTCACCTCTCCCGTATTTGGTAATAAAACATCTGATTGCCCGGCAGCAAACTCACTAACACATCTGTAACTTCATACAGCGATGTGTGTCAGATGTAATAACTCTTTACTTTAATTTAAAGTAATGTCTACCTGAAAGTCGGACAGGAAACGATTATGTCATTTATGTCTGTCCATAAGGTATCTCACAGACGAATAATCTCGTTATCTGTTGCTTGAGTACACGCAGCCCGTCTCTTTACCACCTTAACGAAGACGCACCCCTGCCTTATCAGCGAATAAATAAATACGCTGGGGCGATTTTAGTGTTAATTTGTCGTTGCCAAGTTTCGGTACACACGAATTTATTAAACATGACTGCCGTTTCAATGTTGCACTGAAGTGGACGATAACTGCAAATAATCTAGGTGTGTTCTTTCCATCAAGATCGTCTCTCTTGAAACTTCATCCCCCTCAACCCCCACCTCCTCACCCCTCCCCCTCCTCAGGCGCCTTCCCCTCCCCCCATACCAGACATATACACAACTGACAAATACATTTAAAAAATGTAATTTACAATTATCAAAATATATTTGAAGAAAAAAACAAAAGCAAAAAATTAGCTTTCCTTGTAATATACTGAATAATGAAATCCACCACCTGTGCTGTGGACTCGATTATCGGACACTGATAATGTCATTAGTGGATCGATTACACTTAAACTTAAAACAACAAAAATTTAAAAACAAATATTTTATACACAGGCTTTTAATGCACTAAAAACCCAAAAATAAGTTTTTCAAGGAGTTTATAAGGTCTGCTAGTGCCAGGCATTTCAGGAGGTGGTGTTCCACTGTATTTTCCTTCTGTCTGTTACAGTGATTGTAGTGTGGTGCATGGTCTGTCTGTTACAGTGATTGTAGGTGTGGTGCATGGTCTGATGTCACTGTACAAATGCTTGTTGAAGGGTACATCTCTTGTTCTCAACTAAACATTTAATTCTGCTCTCTGCAGCTTAAGTTGTTGATGTGCAACTCTGGGGCTTAAGTTGTTGATGTGAAACTCTGGGGCTTAAGTTGTTGATGTGCAACTCTGGGGCTTAAGTTGTTGATGTGCAACTCTGGGGTTTGGTTGAGACATTTTTGCATATAGTGCTCGTGCAGTTGTGCCAGTAGCCCAACATCTTCTCTCTACGTATGTATGTATTTGTTTTGTGACCAGATTAAACTGCATGTATGTTTTTATTTGTTTGAGTTTAAAAAAAAACATTAATCTGTGTTGAGCATTTATCCCATAAAACAAACCGAAGAGATCAACCTCTGAGGAATAACAGCGTAAAAGAAAAATAAATAATGTGTATTTCTATTTTCTTCTTTTGTCCCCAGCCACTAACTGACAAAACAACCAGTGACAATCATGTGTGGCAGATAAAGGGAACGAATAGTGAGAGTTAAATATTGGAAAGTCTAGAAAGATTAGAAAAAGGGGATGTGCAAAAACAATGTGCATGAGACGGAGAATCTGAAAAGAGGTTAACACAAATCCGGTTAGGCACGCTTTTCCGCAAGAGTCAGAACCGTGAGTGAAGCAGCGCAGGTCGCACATACACCAGATACAAAAGGGTAGTCATATTAAAGGCGATAGTCAAGTAGACATTGTGTTGTGTAAGACTGAAGAACGAAGGAGCGAATTAGGCTTCACTCAGAAAGAGGGTACGTAGAGTGAATTAGTTACGTCCATACCGTAGTCCTGTTACTCATCTAAGATAGTGGCCATCTAGAACTAGGGACACAGTATCAAGGTCTTTGTCTTGTGTGGACTGACATGTACTGTAGAATAGGGGAAAGACAGAAGTGATTGCGTCATTAATGGGCTGAGGTGCCCATTGTAAACTTCCGGTGTTGTCTTGTGTTTCTCACTGATGATCGTCAGTAAAGCATCTTTTTTTTGGGGATGCCTAGCTGGCCGGGAGAATAGTGTGATTCGCTTGTATAGCTAGGCGGTGTTGTCGTACGGAAGGTACGGGGTTCGAACCCTTGGTAAGCCACTCGCATCTGTTGTTTTTCTGTTGTCTAGTGTTCTACTTCTTTATTTCTTACGAGTGCCTGAAAACATAGCTTTATGTTTGTCTAATATTAATTAACTGTTTACAGGCCTCGGGTTTCCCTTCCTTATGTGTTATTAATGAAAATACAAAACAATTAGGGCTGCACCGTACATCCGATTCGAATTCTTGTCGGTGCCGAATTGTGCCTTCAATGAACTATTCGTATTCAGCAGAATAGTACGCTGACGTCAAATACGAATAGTAAATTTAGGTCAATCCACGGCGTGATAATTTTAGACCCAGAAAGTAGGCTGACTTTCAGTTTCCATTGGTCCTGCTACTAACTCAACTGAAGCACTGACACAAATGTTGACCGAATGGAAAATTAATTGCAACAAAGTGTATTGTGTGTTGCTTGATATTGGCGCAAATATGATGAAGGCCACAAAAGAAGCAAACTTGACAAATGTTAGCTGCTTATCTCATACATTACAGCTTGTTATTCATGATGCCATTCTATGTCAGCAAATCAAAACCATATGGAATGAGACATGTGAAGAAATACTGGGGAAAAGGGAACGACAACAAAAAGCATGGATAACAACAGAAACCATCAATAAGATAAAAGACAGAAAAAGCAAGAAAGCAGATGTAAACACAAGCAAAACCAGAAGTTCCAAAGCCAAGGCTCAAGAAGTGTACACAGAAGCAAACAAAGAAGTAAAAAGAAGTATCAAAAGAGACAAGAGGAAGTATATTGAGGAGTTGGCAAGAGAGGCAGAAGATGCTGCAGCCAAAGGAAATATGAGAGAACTGTATAACAGCACAAAGAAGCTAACAGGGAAATACAAGCAAACAAGCTGCCTCATAAAAGACAAAAATGGAAAACTACTCAGCAATATAAAAGAGCAAATGAAGAGGTGGACAGAATATTTGAGGACCTTCTCAATAAACCAGGTCCACAACCCCCCCCCCTCCCCGGATATCCAGCCAGCAGAAGAAGAGCTACAAATTAACGGTGAAAAACCAACGAAGGAAGAAATAAAGAAAGCCATAAAGCTTCTAAGAGATGGAAAAGCGTCTGGACCTGATGGCATTCCAGCAGAGGCCATCAAAGCAGATATCGACACTGCTTCAGAGATGTTATATAAATTATTTAGTAAAGTCTGGGAAAAGGAAGAGATACCAGCAGAATGGAAGGAAGGTTATCTGGTTAAGTTACCTAAGAAGGGAAATTTACAAGAGTGCACAAATTATAGAGGAATAATGTTACTATTAGTGTCAGGAAAAATATTAAACAGGATAATCCTTGAGAGATTAAAAGAGTCCATAGACAAGAAACTGAGAGATGAACAAGCAGGTTTTCGACAAAACAGATCATGTACAGACCAGATAGCCATTTTGAGAACAATAGATGAACAAAGGCTGGAATGGAATTCACCACTTTACATCGGATTTGTGGACTACGAAAAGGCATTTGACAGTGTTGACAGAGAATCACTTTGGAAATTGATGAGGCATTATTGAGTTCCCATGAAGATCATTTATTTAATAAAGAAAACATATGAAGACATGACATGTAGAGTTCTTCACGAAGGACAGCTTACAGAACCGTTTGGGATAAGAACAGGAGTGCGACAGGGATGCCTCTTGTCTCCATTTCTTTTCTTACTATCAATAGACTGGATAATGACATCATCGACAACAAACAACAGAAATGGAATCTAGTGGACTCTGACTAAGCAGTTAGATGATCTGGATTTTGCTGATGACTTGGCTCTTCTGTCCCATAACCGTAATCAGATGGAGAACAAATTGAAAACACTCAATGAGAGGTCACAGCAATTGAGTCTAAAAATACACAGGGAAAAGACAAAAATAATGAGAATAAATGCAGGCAATGATAGCAGGGTTGAACTTGAAGAAAAACCAATACAAGATGTAGAATCGTACACATATCTTGACAGCAATATAGACAAAGTTGGAGGGACAGACAGTGATATCAAACTAGGAATACAAAAAGCAAGAGGAGATAAGGTGATAGTAAACTCTTTACAGAGCGATACAACTGAAAGCATTCTGATCATCAGAAGAGGTCTCCCCGTCCCACAAGTGTTTCGGCCTGATATACTCCTTTTTACTCTAAGGGGGGCGGGCCCACTTGGGTCATGGCTCCCAAGCGTCTCAGCCTCCTGTTGTCTTGTATCGAAAATGAACCCATTTCACTTATGGTAGCAACTTTAAAATCCACAACTCCAGTCGTGGAGGCAATTGTGACAGTAACAAAGAAAAGACAAATTATCCCGTTCGTTCCGTCGAACATCACAACTAAGGACACACACTGAGTCACCTGCGCGAAGCCGACGAGTCTAGCCCCTGCGCACTCGCCACTGAATATCTGTGCCTGACACCCCTTATAATATGCGCCGCCTGTTGCCCCTCAGCCACGGCCCTTTCACTAGTACACCAACAAACTCAGGATATTGTGGACTTCTGTACCGCAGCGTTATTTGTCATGATTTCCATTGCCCATTGCGGTTGTTCCACAGCCAGCCTGATGCCTTTCCGGCAGTTTCACTAAGCTTCTTCAGTGCCCTTGTTCTCGACTGTCCCCTCAGCCCCAACACTTTCAATAGATCATACACTGATGCAGCCACAAGCCCTCTTGCGCCCATTTCAACAGCCATGATCCTTGCAGTGAGCCCATTGTGTCTCAGATCCGCGGCCAAATCACTATACTTGGCCGCTGCGAACGAATGTTGCTCGTCTAATCTGGATTCAAATGGCACGGTCAGTTTAATCAGTATGACCTAAAGCGTTGCTGAAGAATGAAGCACTATATCCGGCCGTCTCCACGATTTTCTGATACTCTCTGGATATGCCCCTCGTCCAGGTATTTCTACCGCCATCTCCCAGTCGTTTGAACAGTCAAGAAGAGATGGTAAACTGCTACGAGGTTTACTCGGTTTGGGTTGTGCTGACTTTCCTGCCCTCAGAAAGTATGTATTTGCGTTGGTCGGCCTGGGTTTGCTGCTCCCCTTCATCCTTGCTGGATCTAAGGGCCCAGGAAGCTCATTTACCGCTTTGTTATGGCGCCAAGTGTATCGCCCTTGCCCTAATGACACCTTACACGTGAGAGCAGTGTCAAGGTCTGCCTTCCCTGGCACAGGGGGCACTGCTTATCATCCGACTTTCCCCATTTCACAAGGTTGGTGGCCGACGGCAGCAGGTCGTACATTGATCTAACAACGAAGCTGAGCCTAAGAGGTGCCATATTCCATATATCATTCCATGTCAAGGACCTCTGCAGGGCTCCTTCCCATATAGTCCATTGGCCTTGTTGGACCTGCTGCACTGCTTTTTGCAACCTCTTATCATTCTCAGCTCCTCGTATCTCCTGAACTACCATGTCTCTGCGCTGCCTGCTTGATGCCTTGGACCACCAGCGGATGTCTCCATGACCAAATCCCCGTCTATTCATTTGTGTGTATCCGATTACCTCCCTCAGTTTGAGTGACTCTTGGGCAGCATCAACAGCTTCTTCCACTCTCCACTTCCTTCCCGTTTTCAGTGTAGGCTGAATGGACTTAACCACGTCATCAGCTGACTCGTGTAGCATCATTGCAAGCCTTGTCTTTCCAACTTTGTACTCTTCAACAACTGACTTGAAGGGAAGCAGAAGTTTTGACTTTTTGCAGTACAGTGCTACATCTGACAGACCTGGTGGAACCCCTAGCCATTTCCTTGTGAACTTGTTGACCTTCTGCTCTATAGCTTCCACTGTACTTATGCTTATTTCTTATATAAGCAGTGGCTACAGCAACTTCGGTATCAACAGGAACTGGAGGCACCACAGTTTGAACTTTCCCAGGAGTCTGCTTTGGTCTACGATCTGTAGTCCTCTGTCTGCCATTTCTATTGTCTGTTGCACTGCCTTCGAGTCTTTTAATGAGGCATCGCACACCCTGCCAAGACTTTTAACAGGTTCCTCAGTGACAGTAGGGATTATTTGGTTGGAAACCATGAATATGACCTCTGCGATCTTCCCTTTCCTGACTGATAGGCTTCTCGACTTCTTATGTTTGAAGCTCATTCTGTACCAGCTGACTAGTTCATCCAGGCGTGCTAACATCCTCCGGGCCTGATGTTCATCTGATGTCAGAATTGTTGTGTCATCCATGAATGCTTTTAGCGGTGGCATGTGTCACATTCCACCGAGCTTTGGACTTATAGCCATTCTTCAGCCGCATTGAGTATTACCTGCATAGCCATCACGAATAGTATCGGAGAGATGGTACATCCCATTGCAATTCCAACTTCAAGGCCAATCCACTTCATTGTGTACTCTTACTTACTTAGTCGTTCCCCTTCTACCGTGAGGTGTAGAGGTTTGGAAGAGAGAGCGCCAGACCATTCTATCAGCTGTCTTCTTCCTGGCCTGGTTCCATTCTAGTCCTCGGTCCTTCAAAGATTGTCTAATGTTGTCCTCCCAGCGAACTCTGGGTCGTCCTGGAGGTCTGGATCCCTGGCTCTTTGTTTCCCATGCTTGTCGTGGTAGCCGATCTTCTCCCATTCTGCAGACATGGCCAAACCATCTTAGTTGGGACTGTTCTATTTGGGTCTGCAGCGGGTGGGATTTCAGGCCTTGACGTATCGTCTGGTTGCGGACCATGTCTCTTCTTGTTACTTCAACCACTTTCCTCAGATACCTCATTTCTGAGGTTTGGATCTGGCTTTTGTGGGTTGTAGTCATTGCCCACGACTCGCATCCATATGTCAAAACTGGGACATAGGTGGAGCGGTATACAGCCATCTTCGTTTTCTTACCAACCTCTTTCTTGCTGAGGAATCCACGATTTATGGCCTGAAAAAGTCTCCCAGCCGCTGCTTTTCGAGTGGCCAACTCTTCTTTGATGCCTCCCTTTCGGTCTATAATAGCTCCGAGATATTTAAAGTGGTCGACCTGCTCCAGGACCTGTTCTCCCAACTTAATCTGATGTTTTCTTTCTTCTCGTGATATCACCATGGATTTTGTTTTAGAGCTGCTTATGACCATCCCTCTCTTCTCCAGCTCTTCCTTCCAGACTTGCAGGTTGGATTGGAGATGTGCCTCTGATTTAGCAATCAGGGCAACATCATCAGCAAATGCCAGCTCCGAAATATAGACCTGTCTCATCTTCCAGTACCCCACTGAATACTTTCTTGTTCTCTCCTTACATGCCTTGATGACATCGTCCATGAGGAGTATGAAAAGATAAGGTGACAGGATATCACCTTGTCTTACACCAGTGGTGGTCCTGAACTCTTCTGACTTATGGTTTGCTGTCCTCACATAATTTCTGCAAGACTTGTAGAAGCTCTGTATAGCATGAATCAGAGGTGCTGGAATATTCTTCCTTGCCAAACAGTCCCAAAGTTTGCTCCAGGGGACTCTGTCAAACGCCTTTTCCAGATCTATGAAACAAAGATGGATCTCACTCTTATACTCAAGGGCCTTTTCACTCAGCTGTCTGAGTGTGAAGATTAGGTCTTGAGTACTTCGGTTTGCTCGGAATCCGCACTGGACCTCATCCAATTGTGGCTCAGCTAGGCGTCGGAGTCTCTGCTCTAGGATTCTAGAGTAGATTTTACCAGGGACACTGAGAAGGGATATGCCTCTATGGTTTCCACATTGTCGATTGTCACCCTTTTTGAAAATTGGTGTTATGATGGCAATCTCCCAATCCTTTGGTATGGTCTTGTTGCACCATGCTGCCTGTAGGACCTTTAAGAGTAATAGGTCGCCTGATGCTCCCATGTACTTAACCATTTCTGGTGTTATACCATCATGCCCTGCTGCTTTGCCCATCTTGATTTTCTCTAGTGCTGCCCTCAGTTCTTCCATCTTTATGTCATCTTCACCATCATTGGTTTTCTCTTCTGTGCTAGTGGTTATCATTTCTGTTGCTTCACCATGCTCACCATCCAGGAGTTCTGAGAAATATTCTTTCCATCTTTCCATTACTTCCTTCGGGGCAGTAAGCAATTTGCCTTGCTTGTCCTTTATAAATTTGAGAGGGCATTGTTTTTCCTTCCTCATGTTCTTTAGGGTCTTATAGAACAATTTCTGGTCATTGTGTACTCTCTAGTTGAAAATCTGACAAAACACCCTGCGAAATACAGCTTCAGCATTGCTGCAATCTCTTGTGGAACATGATACATTTCTAGGGCCTGCCACAACATCTGGTGTGGAACGGATCCATAAGCATTCACTAGATCCAACCAGATTACATGGAGGTTTGTTCTGTCAGACTTTGCCTTTTGGATTGCTTCCCAGATCATTGTGGCATGCTCTAGACATCCTGGTGTACCTGGGATACCTCCTTTCTGAATGGTAATGTTAATGTACCCATTTGCCAGGAGGTATGTAGTGAGTCTTTTCGCCATCACTGAGAAGAATATCTTCCCTTCCACATTGAGTAGTGAGATTGGCCTGAACTGACTGATGTCTGTAGAATTTTGTTCCTTCGGGATGTAGACTCCATTCGCCTTTCTCCATTTCTTGCTTACAGGCTGGCCTTTCCACGCATTCTTCAGTAAACGGAGCAGTCGTTTGAGCACCTCAGGGCGTCTCTTATACACCACATATGGAACACCATTAGGACATGGAGCTGACTTGCACCGAGCTTTCTGGACACTGCTTTCTACCTCTTGCACCGTTGGGGGTTTGGTGTTAAATTCAGCTTCTGGCATAATCGGCCATTTAAGGTCTGCATTCTGCTGAGCGGCTCATCTTTGCGACCATCTGAATATGTCATTCCAATGTGTTCTTCCAGGTCTTCTTTCCTGATGTTTAGCGTACCCGGCCGTGGCTGCTCAAACAGTTCTTTGGCAAACTTGAAGGGCTCCCTTAAGAATCTTCCCCTATCCCTTCGAGTCTCCCTTCTTTTTCTGCACAACCTTTCTGCTCTACAAAGGGCATTATGTTGGCCTTTCAGGTTCTCCCAAACCTGTCGTAACCCTTCCTTCTCTGTGGCAACTGCGTTCTTGAACAGTTTTCGGGCATGCTTCTTCTGTTTCCTGATTTCTTCTATTTTAATTTGTCTTCTACTTTTTCGTGTTGGGTTACTTTCCCTTGCCTCCCTCACTCCAAACACTTTGCGACAGTGCAGAAATATTATGTCGCCGAAGATTTCCAGCTTCTTCTCCAAAGTTATCTGCTTCAGGTTGTTTATCCAACTCTTTTGCCAAGGCTTCGTCCAGCTGTTCCCAAACCCCTTTTGCACTGGCAGGTGGAAACTTGATTGCATCTCTCTTCTCATCCAAGAAGTGTGTGAGATCATTGTCGTAATTTTTCTGAGAGAGTTCTGATGGATATTGGTCCCTTTAGAGTGTAGAATGATAGTGAAGGCTCTGTGAGAATAAGGATTTAGGAAAATGATGTAGTAGATTCACAAGTGCTGGGAAGAGTAAGGACAGTCTCTTATTACGACAATATTTGTCTCTCAAAACTATTCCTACCACTCTTCTGAACAAACAATTGTTTGTCAGTTCCAGTCACTCATGCGCACTCACCGATTTGGTGATTATGACGCACAACGTACATAAATACAGACTACGATAACAAATATGGGAAATGTTGGATTTGGACCAGCCGACACCAAAGCTAATAAAGTTTTAATACTTTATTATTATAAAATCAAGTCACAAATAATTATCAGTTTACGGTCAGAAATCAAAGGTTACAGAATACAAATATGATAAGGGGAGGATTTTTTTTGAGGATAAGTATCCAATACACCTTTTCCCGCTTGTATTTACTAACAGAAAAGACCCGGTCCCAAAGACAGGGGGGGGGGGGGTTGAGGATGATCAGAGATAGGCAATTTAACCCAACGGTAAATTTATTACTATGAGACAAGGGGGTTACAGTAATAAGGGGGGGGGGGGTAGAGGAAAAGCTAGGGTTCTCAAATGTTTCCCTTTATTCAACAAATTTTACGGGAGGGGGAATGAACACAGTTACACAATCCCGCTAGTAGAAGTCCCGTACAATGAATACAGTACACCTTAATACTAGGTCGAACAAATTATAAGGGTAAAAAAGATTAAAACTCCTGTCATTCAAAACACGCTTTGGCTGGCCAGCACACACCGTCACACACACAGACTTACCAAACTGTGAATTCTGGCACTTCCTATGAATGTTATAACAGCAGCTAATACAGTGGAACAATGGAAATTGTCTTTGTCTTCTGTGTCAGGCCAAAATTTAATGAGGTGGGCTGGTAGCTAATAGTCTCAAAAATCGCAAGATGGTGAAGCGTAAAGGCTACTGTTGGTTTGTTAGATAAAAGTTCCTAATGAATGGCACAGGCACTTGGCTAGGTGTGAGGTATGATGTGGTTTCTAAAATTGGCACAGCTAGTGGAGATAACTTTCTTTTGCCGTAAGGTCACAAACTACAAAACACTGAGGTAAGTTCTTCGGGGTGGGGTAAAATCCACTGAATATGCTTGACAGACAGTGTTCAGGTAAATCTATGTTCTTCTTCACAATTAGAGCCGTGAGTAAAATATTGCTACTGGCAAATGTTCTGTTTCCAGTTTTAACGACTTTATGAATTGGGATTTTAAAAGTGTTTCTTGGGTGGCTTTGTTCTCAGTTAAATTTAGAGGAGCGAGACCCGCCAACAGGTCGCCACAAGTTTAGCTTTTAAAAAAGTTCATATGTCACTGGAGTAATCGAACTAATTCGGCAAGACTCTATATATTTTATTGCTGCGTAATAGCGGCTCAATGCTGCTTAATTGCTGGGATGCGAGGTTCAAAGGATCACTCTGGATACAAATAGAAAAAAAACATGAAATGCAATGAACTCATATTAAAATCTAACGCGCGAGACATTTACAGTTAGACTATTTTTCTGCACTCGCGTCTTTAATTAATAAATCAAGAAAAAACACCCCGCGAGGTTAATAGTTAAAAAAACACATCTATCTATACAGAACTAAACTGTATTAAAGTTATAATTCCCTTCGGCTGCAAAATTAATTTACGCGGCTATTGTATTAGGAAATAAACTTATAGATGTAACATTTAGTTTGCACTAGAACTTTGAAAATGGGTTTATTTAATAAGGTAAAATTTACACCACAATCTAGTGAAATAAAATGAAATAACTAGACCACTGATCACTCAAAGCTAATGTATTAATTACCGTCTGCACAGAAAAAGAATTCACTCCAATAGCCAACAATTTAGATGAAATCTAGCAGGGATCCAACTATATGCTAGTGAATCTTAGGGTTCTGTCAGAACGAATGATAAAATGCAGTTTTCGGAGTTCTTTATTTATACTATAAGAAATGTAACTTAAATGGTACGTGTTAGATTTTCACACTTTTCTTGAAGTTTAGGAAAATCCGAGGTACAACGCCGAAGTGTGAACCGCTGCGCTTCTTCCGTCTCCTCTGTCTTCCAACCCGTTCGTCTCAGGCTGCTCGCATAAGGGTGCGAAATCTCTGCGAGAAACTAACTTTGTTAGCGGAGAGTTCCCTGATTCCTCAGATGTATCGCTTCTACGTTTAATTCTGAAGACCGGCCTGTCTTTGATGTGACCGCTCTCCCTCTGCATGTTATCCAATTCCCTGGTCGCTCGGGTTCCTCTGTTCGTGTCCATCTTGCGAGCAGTTTAACGGTTCGCATGAAGATGCGAAATTCTTGTGAGACAACGCTCCAATAACTTCTGAGAGCCTTCAGAGTTTCAGATCTCAAGTCGCGGCTGATGAAAGTTACAACAAATGTTCAGGGGTTCTAAAGTTATGAGAGGCCAATATTCTGTTATCATCCATCGAATCAGGGAAATTCACTTGTCATACCTAGACGTACGTCACAATCATCATCAGGCAGATCAACTTGAATGTACTCAGCACTATGGATTGACTCCTGGCTGCGTTCTTCTAACGTCTTATCCGTCGAGACAGAGCGCTGTTGATCTCCCCCTAATGACCTCCCAAACCCCTTTTTCGTTCTGTGAATTTTCATTCCTCTCTGAGTAGAGAATTCCCTACCACAGGCACATGGAAATTCCAGCCGTTGTTCGGATCTCGAAGTCCGTGTAACGGGTCTGGTCGATTCCAATGAGGCGCCTGTGGATTTATCATCCTCCCCCCCCCCCTTTCGGTGAATCATGGGGCATGTATCATTTTTGGGTCCTGTAGCAATTGAATACAGCTTACGGGGTGCTAACCCGGTCAGCCGGTTTCTAGTCTTTCATAGTGTCATCTGTCTTTCCAGAAGTCAATCGGTCTTTTCCTGATCTTCACTGGTTTGACCATACAACTATGATAGGAAACTCTTTACAGAGCGATACAACAGGAAGCAATCTGATCAGCATACGTAGTCCCCCCGTCCGACAAGTGTTTCGGTCCGATATACTCCTTTTTACTTTAAGGATGGTGGGCCTACTTGTGACATGACTCCCAAGCGTCTCAGCCTCCTGTTGTCTTACTTACTTAGTCGTTCCCCTTCTACCGTGAGGTGTAGAGGTTTGGAAGAGAGAGCGCCAGACTATCCTATCGGCTGTCTTCCTCCTGGCCTGGTTCCATTCTAGTCCTCGGTCCTTCAGAGATTGTCTAATGTTGTCCTCCCAGCGGACTCTGGGTCGTCCTCGAGGTCTGGATCCCTGGCTCTTTGTTTCCCATGCTTGTCGTGGTATCCTATCTTCTCCCATTCTGCAGACATGGCCAAACCATCTTAATTGGGACTGTTCTACTTGGGTCTGCAGGGGGTAGGATGTAAGGCCTTGACGTATCATCTGGTTGCGTACCATGTCTCTTCTTGTTACTTCAACCACCTTCCTCAGATACCTCATTTCTGAGGTTTGGATCTGGCTTTTATGGGTTGTAGTCATTGCCCATGACTCGCATCCATATGTCAAGACTGGGACATAGGTGGAGCTCCCAGCTTAATCTGATGTCTTCTTTATTCTCGTGATATCACCATGGATTTTGTTTTAGAGCTGCTTATGACCATCCCTCTCTTCTCCAGCTCTTCCTTCCAGACTTGCAGGTTGGATTGGAGATGTGCCTCTGATTTAGCAATCAGGGCAACATCATCAGCAAATGCCAGCTCCGAAATATAGACCTGTCTCAGCTTCCAGTACCCCACTGAATACTTTCTTGTTCTCTCCTTACATGCCTTGATGACATCGTCCATAAGGAGTATGAAGAGGTAAGTGTAAAGTTTCTATCTCTTTCCACTCTGTCAAGTGTCAGTCTGTATGCTCTGTAAGGAAGAGTGGTGTGTTGTTGAGATCAGGCATGCTCCAGTCTACCCAGCTGTAAATGGGTAACTCACCCTAGTCCTGAGTTAGGGAAGGCAAAGGCTCCAGGGGAAGCAGGCCCTAAACTTGGTCACTTCAACCGACGCAGGATGGTGTATGTATGAAGTAGAAGTGTAGAGTGTGATTACCGCGAATGGTGTACTGTTCGTGTGCTGACCAATATAACCACTCATACACTTGTGTCTACAAGGCACCAATGCAGACTGCTAGAATCTTTGTTTACTCAATTTATTCAGACGTACACACTGGGACATACGAGTACATCATGGTATGTTGACATATCAATTTGTAGGTATACATAGCAGATCTGAAGTCATGACACATTCAGAAATAATGGGCAGTACAACAAAAGTTCAATGTCATGATATATTATGGCCGCATCCCCCTATCTGACTAAACGCGTCAGTGAAGGCAGATCGGTAAATAACTAAAGTTACTTGACGTCCATAGTTTGTAGTATATATTATGAAACCACGAAGGGGGGGTTTCTAGCAAGATTGAGATCTCCCTGTCACTGTCCGATAATAGGATAAATAATCTGTTCTCTTGGCAGTGATCAAAACATATGATGACCGAAATCTAACATGGCTGCCTCCCTGAGTTGTCGTTCACTCATTCATAGGAAGGAGAATATAAGCCAGAGTTAATTTATAATGGGTATATAAATGATTTCATAAATGTTTCCATACAGCTCTACGGTGATCAGGTTAATTCACGTAGCCATAACCGCTGCAGGAAAGTCTGTCATCTTCGTCGATACAAAACACGACCCTAGCGATACGAAGCACAATGTTCCATCTAGGTCGAATCGACATGAGATCATCAAAATAGGGTCTGGCAATACATGGAGTCCGAATTATACATTGTACCGTACCTTAGGAGAGTCTCTAACATAAACTATAGTAGAGATACCATCTCCTTTAGAAGAAAACTACTTCCTGAATCATATTTCCTTAAGAATCTACCAGCCCTTTGAAAAGTGCGTACCCGCCATTATCACGGTACATCGGAACTCTTCACGACTTGTCAAGACAACTCATACTTCCGCTAGACCGGAATAACAAGAATCTAGTCCCTCCTACCCATCCAAAATATACAATATAGGACTGATTCTACTTGTACTAATAATATGTAATACATATGAATTCAGGCCATAAACACAATAAGCAAATTAATATATTTTCTGGCCTTAAAAAATAAGTACAAACGTAAGCGCAATATCCTTGCGCCGGATCAATATCCAGAACGATTACTCCTATAATCAAAAGTGTGAATCAAACATGGATTCTCTCGCTTTTACCATAGACAGCATTTTCATACACAAATGAATGAATGTCTATATTTTTCCCATATTAAATAGCCATATAGATTTTTGTAATATGTGCGTCAAAATATGCACGCAACAGATTACCACACCCCTCGGGAAAAAAAAAATGGTACATTTTTTTTTTTGAAATACATCTAGGAGCAACATACAATAGGCTCACAACGCACCAATACAATGCGCAGATGATAAGCATAAGTTTTATGACCTTAGAGAAAGTACTTCTCTAAGTATAAATATTTCCAGAGAGGTGTCACCAACGCATACTACAATATTAGCAATGACACAATTTCCACATTAGTTTATACATAAATTTCATCTAAGATATCTTAACATCATGATCATCAAAGACGAAAAACATTGAAAGATCAGCGGTGAATAAATATCAATGAACCGCTAAGTAGTGTTACAATCAATATATGATATATTACATATGTGTACACATTTCAACATAGAAACAACTGTATCAAAGTTGTATAACAGTTATGAATCATGTGGGCATCTAGACAAAATATCTGCCATCACATTTTCTGACCCACGGATAGCTCGCACCGAAAAATGAAATGGCTGTAGAGCAATCGCGTATCGCGTTGATCTCGCGCTCTTCAGATTTTTACTCTGAATAGCCATAAGAGCTTTCTGGTCAGTTTCCACAATGAAATGCGCGCCCAGAAGAAATCTTTGCAGTTTAAGGATTGACCAAACCATAGCCAATAATTCACGGTCTAGGACCGAGTAATTCTTCTCTGCGGCATTTAATTTCCGAGAAATATACATCACAGGATGCAGAGTTCCAGAGTACTCTTGCATTAGTGCAGCTCCAATCCCGGTGGATGAAGCGTCACTACGAAGAATAAATGTCTTATCCTTAGAAGGCAATACTAGGATAGGTGAAGTAGAAAACATAGTTTTAACCTTATCCAAAGAGGATTGACATTCTTGAGTCCAATGGACTACATTAGGAGACCCTTTCTTTAGCAAGGAAGAAAGAGGTGACATAATGGAGGACAGATTCGGGATGAATCGTCCATAAAATTGTATTAGACCTAAGAGACTTCGTACTTGCTTTTTAGTCTTAGGATAGAAATGTTAAGTATCTTACTTGTATTATGGTCTTCTGTTTTTAGGAACCCATGACCAACACGGTGTCCTAAGAAAGATATTTCGCTAAAACCAATACATGCTTTCGATGGTTTCGCTGTCAGGTTATGCTCGCGTAAGATAGACAATAGTTCATTTATACCATTATAGTGATCGTTCCAAGTATCACTGAAAAGACAGATGTCATCAAGATACGCAATGACATCTGAGCGATGAGATAGGATTCGACGCATCATGCGTACAAATGTTGCAGGGGCGTTCATAAGACCGAAAGGCATGAAATTCCATTGGAATAGACCCCTAGGCGTCGAAAAAGCAGTAAACGGTTTGGCGTGTTCGGATAGTGGAACTTGCCAATATCCCTTAGACAAATCGAGTTTAGTAAAGAAGTGAGAATTCGATAGTCTCGTAAGTAGCTCTTCTAGTAAAGGCATAGGTTCAGCATCGAATTTAGTCACTTGATTCAATTTGCGATAATCCACGCAAAGACGTATGTTATTGTCTTTTTTCCGTACTATAACCATCGGCGAAGAATATGCTGATGTGGATGGTTCAATAATTTTTAACTCTATCATCTCATCTAACTCTTTCTCTACCTGTGCTTGAAAATGTATCGGGATAGGATACGGTCTGACTCTTATAGGACTATGGTCAGTAAGAATAATGTCATGTTGAATGACATCCGTTTGACCAGGAATGTCAGTAAGGACATCCTGAAATTGTTCTAACATAGTAGAAACTTGTTTCTGCTCTCCTGGAGATAATTCTGGAGAAATTGCAACATCTTTCCATGATTCATTAGAGTGAAGAGGAATCATTGGAAAAGGTAAATTTACATCCGAGAAACTCGTTTCCTCATCCTGTATTACTGACAGAGATGAGTACTGTCCATGTTGGACTGGAAAATCGTCCGTTGCCTGGAAAACAGGTTGTAAATAATCAGGACGTTCATGGAATTCCGTGAGCATGTTGATGTGGAAGGTTTTACGCTTCCCGTCAATATCGACGATATAGTCAACATCGGAAACTTTTGATATTATATCGTACGGACCTTTCCAAGAAATGAGAAGTCTATTTTCCCTACAAGGTAGCAAGACAAATGCTTTGTCACCTGGACAAAGTTGTCGCAAACATCTCTTTTTATTGGCAAATTCCCTTGCCTTCTGTTTCGCAAATTCAGAAGAAGCAGTTGCCAATTTGCATGCTTCAATAATCTTGTGTCTAAGTGCGATGACATATTCATAAGAGGATTTTGTGTCATCGACAATATTATCAGCAGTTATAAGATCATGAAGTAAGGACATAGGACCTCGCGGTTTCGCGCCAAAGACAAGTTCAAAGGGAGAAAATCCTGTATGTTCGTTGGCGACCTCTCTATATGCAAAGAGAGCCGCGGGTAAAACCCTATCCCAATCCTGAGGATGATCTTCTGTTATCTTACCTAGTAGGTTTTTCAGAGTTCTATTCAAACGTTCCACCATCCCATTGGACATAGGATGATAAATACTACTCAGCGATCTCTCTATCTTCAGAGTCGACATTACTTGAGACATGGTATCCGATATGAGTTGGGTACCATGGTCGGATAATATTTCTGCTGGAAACCCCAGACGAGAAAATATTAACCAAAGAGCATCTGCGACATCAGCAGTAGTTATGCTCTTTAGAGGAACAGCCTCCGGCCAACGTGTGCACATATCAACACACGTCAAAATAAATTGGTGTCCTCTAGCAGACTTTATCTTAAATGGACCAATGATGTCTATCGCCATTTTTTGAAATGGCCGAATGGGAATGTCTGCAGCCTGAATAGGTGCATCATGGCGTGGACCTCTGGATTTAATCTCTTGACATACTTTACAAGATCGACAATAGATTCGTATGTCCTTATTCACAGCAGGCCAAAAGAAAGATTGAAGAACTCTAGCTTTAGTACGGGAAAAAACCCATATGTCCAGCACACTGCGAATCATGAGCGTGCTGTAAGATTTTAACTCTCATATTTTTTAGGCACAAGGATTTGAGAATGAATGGACTTAGCGGAGTCTTGTACCATACGTACAAGTACGCCATTCTTCATCGTAATCCAAGATTTACGATTAGTATCCTTATTCGGATCACCTTTTGTTGCCAGAGTAAAGAATTTCTTTAGAGTAGGATCATCTTCCTGCTGTTTGATAAAGGAATCGTGGGAAATCTCCAAGGGATCATCTTGGATCTGCGCATCATTATCTTCAGAATGTGAAGATTGTGGCATATTAAGAGCTTGAGCCCTAGTGATTACTGCATTAGCCGATTGCATATTAACATTTTCCCAATTAGAAATTTGCTGTGGAGTGCATTCTTTCACCCCGTGAATGTGACCGATGATAAGATCAGCGATCGGATTCGGCAAGAGACATGCTTGCACCTCTCCTGTAAAGAAAGGCGTAGCAATATTGATAATGGCAGTGGAGTACTTCTCCAATGTGCCACCAAATGTTACACATTTGACTATATTGCCTGTAGCTCGAGAAGGATTTACGAGTGATTGCCTCACTCCAATGGTAGTGCACCCCGAATCGAAAAGAATTGATACCGGAGTACCATCTATTAGGCCCCTATTAAAGACAAGAGCACCCCTTCCATTATGCGCAATTGACGCATGGAGAGCGGGAAGCGGGTGACCGCAGCTTAAAGTAGACACTGTGGTTGGATCGAATAATGTTTTGCATTGCGAACACTTAGATGCTCTAGCAAAATCGAAAGCGGAATTTGCTACACTGTTGGAGTCTTTTTTATCATTATTCTGATTATCGGTGTCGTGGAACTCCTGTTGTGCAGAGTTAGCCTGGTAATAAGATTTACCATGTCTTTTGTGTTGTGATCTACCTCGGTTATAATTGTCTCTATAATTATTATTGCCTCTGTTATAACCCCTATTTGGGTTTGAATCATAATATTCATGATCATAATCATCACGCTCATTATATTGAGTATCCCTGTAATATTGTTTCTTTTGTCTCCATGAAGCACTTGGGTAGTTCCTATAGCTACTCTCTTTTCGAGAATTTCTAACATTATGGGTACCTCTCGCGTGTCGAGGACTATCAGCTCGATTCCAGTTCTTCGAAGAAGAACTCTGATTTGAGTGGTTATCTTGGTTTTGATACTTATTCCAATTAACCTTTTTATCAAATTTATTTTTAGCTCCTTGGAATTTGTGTGAGTAATTCTGATTATATTCTGTTGCCGAAGCAACTGGCATACTCTCTTTAATGTTAGAGTTACTAAGAATCATGTCAGGGTGTGCCGTGGCATACTGGTCACAATATTCTTCCATTTGCTTTATTGTACCAGGTTTACGCTCATGTAAGAACTCTAGGAATGATTTATTTACAGAAGACATAACCTTGTCTCTTAGCAATAAATCCGTAAGACCATCAAATGTTTTCTCTGTTTTGGATAATTCAATCCATCGTGAAAGTGTAATTCGTGCTTTTGAGATGAAATCTGAGAATTCTACACCTACCTCAGGTCTCATTGTTTTAAACAAAAGACGATAACCTTCTTCAGACAGCTGATATCTCTTTATCAAAGCTGCCCTAACAGCATCATAATTATCTTTGTCGGCCTCTTCAACAAAATATAACTTACTCAGAGACTCCCCTTTTAGATTTTCAGACAACTGATTCACATACTGTGATTTGTCAACATTATGAGATCGACAAGCCCGTTCAAATCTAGAAAGCCAAAATGTTATGTCATCACTGGTAGGGTTAAACGCTGGTACCTTGACCTTGTACACAAAGGGTTTACCATTACCACCAGATGCCTGATTAACATTACTCATACATGTCAATTTTAATTTCTCTAATTCCAACTCATGTTCTCTTATTGCTTTTCTCTCTTCAGCTTCTCTATCTAATCTTTTCTGTTCTGCAGCCGCTTCTAATTTTTTCTGTTCTGCAGCAGCTTCTAATTTTTTCTGTTCTGCAGCAGCAGCAACTTCTAGTTTTTTCTGTTCTGCATCAAATCTCCTTTCCTCCACTTGCATCTGCAATTTCTTAAGTTCAGCAGCAGTATCAGCTTCTTTTTGTAATCTTTTTTCTTCAGCTAGAGCTTTTTTTTCTTCAGCAGCAGCTTCTCTTTCTAATCTTTTTTCTTCAGCCAGAGCTTTTTTTTCTTCAGCAGCTAATGCTTTGTCATATTGAGCAACAGCCCATTGTTCTAAGTCTTTTCCAGTCTTATCAAGAGATTTTCCTTGTGCAATAAAATAATCTAATGTAGCCATATTGTCTTCTTAAATCAGAAACCTGAAAAAGTAAATAAATTACCCTCTTTCACTTTAATGGGAGACAAATCTATACCATAGACTTAGTCTTAGTCCAAACTTGTATGGTTTATAATAACCAATGATAACTTGAGTACCTGTGGACAACAATAACTGTATCTCAAATACTGTGGGGACAAGCCTTACAAAGGTCTTGTATACCTCAATGTAATCAAAGATCACTTGAGTACCTGTAGAAAAAATATTTCCCTTTACCAATTACTTTGGGAGACAAGCCTTATAAAGGTCTTGTACATTTTGTTTTATAATAATAACAATCATCAAGTACTGATCTGTACTATACTATCAGTGTATACCACTATACATCATCTGTCAACTAAAGACATTACAAATGACAAACAAGAAAAGACAATATGAAAACATTTGCAGAGATCAAATTAAATTAAATATGAGAAATGAAAAAAAAATGATCACAGAATCTGTGATGATAACTGCCATGAGATAACAAGACAAATAACGCCACAGTGTATAAACATAAGGGTGTAAAAAACTGAAATGAAAGGAAAGATGAGACCTACAATTATACAAACAAATCAAACAAAACTAAGGAACACAAAATTATTAACAAAAACAACGAAGAAAAGAGCACCTCATCACAACTAACAGAAATAGCAGCAAATTGTTGCTAACAAATTTCCAATTAAGAAAATGTGTACCTATAGAATACTAGTACCAGACCAATGTCACTCGGCATACCTTGTACTAGTCACACAGAACATAAACTAATTTAATACATAACAAATAACATGTAAGCATAAATAGCATATAGCATACAATATAATTTATGTCATGAATGGAATGTGTTGCAGGTATAGTGTTGTAAAGCAGGCACAGTTTATTTTAATACTAATAACTTGCCACTTTATTCAGTAATAGATTTAATTTTAAACTATTACACTGTCAATTTTCTCTGTTGAGCATATGAAGATCCAACGATGAACTATGCACTTTATGTTCAACAACACTGTGATTCTTCTGTACGTTGAGAAATGTCAACAATACTGCTCCAGATATTTTCTACACTTGATACCACTGTCCTGTGTAATACTGTCTGTACAGCGAAAAAACTGTCAACAAGCGCTGACCTAGATACAGCATCCTATCGGTAATACAGGTCAAGCTGACATCGACTGTATAGCTGTCCTACTGGTGTTGATGTGGTCAAACAAATGTTCTTTCAGCTGTAAACTGTGATTCTCAACACAAAACTGCGTAAGCTGGACCCAGGAATCTGGCTCGCCACTGTAAAGTTTCTTTCTTCTTTCCACTCTGTCAAGTGTCAGTCTGTATGCGAATCTTTGTTTACTCAATTTATTCAGACGTACACACTGGGACATACGAGTACATCATGGTATGTTGACATATCAATTTGTAGGTATACATAGCAGATCTGAAGTCATGACACATTCAGAAATAATGGGCAGTACATCAAAAGTTCAATGTCATGATATATTATGGCCGCATCCCCCTATCTGACTAAACGCGTCAGTGAAGGCAGATCGGTAAATAACTAAAGTTACTTGACGTCCATAGTTTGTAGTATATCTTATGAAACCACGAAGGGGGGTTTCTAGCAAGATTGAGATCTCCCTGTCACTGTCCGATAATAGGATAAATAATCTGTTCTCTTGGCAGTGATCAAAACATATGATGACCGAAATCTAACATGGCTGCCTCCCTGAGTTGTCGTTCACTCATTCATAGGAAGGAGAATATAAGCCAGAGTTAATTTATAATGGGTATATAAATGATTTCATAAATGTTTCCATACAGCTCTACGGTGATCGGGTTAATTCACGTAGCCATAACCGCTGCAGGAAAGTCTGTCATCTTCGTCGATACAAAACACGACCCTAGCGATACGAAGCACAATGTTCCATCTAGGTCGAATCGACATGAGATCATCAAAATAGGGTCTGGCAATACATGGAGTCCGAATTATACATTGTACCGTACCTTAGGAGAGTCTCTAACATAAACTATAGTAGAGATACCATCTCCTTTAGAAGAAAACCACTTCCTGAATCATATTTCCTTAAGAATCTACCAGCCCTTTGAAAAGTGCGTACCCGCCATTATCACGGTACATCGGAACTCTTCACGACTTGTCAAGACAACTCATACTTCCGCTAGACCGGAATAACAAGAATCTAGTCCCTCCTACCCATCCAAAATATACAATATAGGACTGATTCTACTTGTACTAATAATATGTAATACATATGAATTCAGGCCATAAACACAATAAGCAAATTAATATATTTTCTGGCCTTAAAAAATAAGTACAAACGTAAGCGCAATATCCTTGCGCCGGATCAATATCCAGAACGATTACTCCTATAATCAAAAGTGTGAATCAAACATGGATTCTCTCGCTTTTACCATAGACAGCATTTTCATACACAAATGAATGAATGTCTATATTTTTCCCATATTAAATAGCCATATCGATTTTTGTAATATGTGCGTCAAAATATGCACGCAACAGTAAGGTGTTAGGATATCACCTTGTCTTACACCAGTGGTGGTCCTGAACTCTTCTGACTTATGGTTTGCTGTCCTCACATAATTTCTGCAAGACTTGTAGAAGCTCTGTATAGCATGAATCAGAGGTGCTGAAATATTCTTCCTTGCCAAACAGTCCCAAAGTTTGCTCCAGGGGACCCTGTCAAACGCCTTTTCCAGATCTATGAAACCGAGATGGATCTCGCACTTATACTCAAGGGCCTTTTCACTCAGCTGTCTGAGTGTGAAGATTAGGTCTCGAGTACTTCGGTTTGCTCGGAATCCGCACTGGACCTCATCCAATTGGGGCTCAGCTAGGCGTCGGAGTCTCTGCTCTAGGATTCTAGAGTAGATTTTACCAGGGACACTGAGAAGGGATATGCCTCTATGGTTTCCACACTGTCGATTGTTACCCTATTTGAAAATTGGTGTTATGATGGCAATCTCCCAATCCTTTGGTATGGTCTTGTTACACCATGCTGCCTGTAGGACCCTTAAGAGTAATAGGTCGCCTGATGTTCTCATGTACTTAACCATTTCTGGTGTTATACCATCATGCCCTGCTGCTTTGCCCATCTTGATTTTCTCCAGTGCTGCCTTCAGTTCTTCCATCTTTATGCCATCTTCATCATCATTTTTTTCATCTTCTGTGCTAGTGGTTATCGTTTCTGATGCTTGACCTTGCTCACCATCAAGGAGTTCTGAGAAATATTCTTTCCATCTTTCCATTACTTCGTTTGGGGCAGTGAGCAATTTGCCTTGCTTGTCCTTTATGTTGTCTTGTATCGAAAATGAACCCATTTCACTTATGGTAGCAACTTTAAAATCCACAACTCCAGCCGTGGAGGCAATTGTGAAAGTAACAAAGAAAAGACAAATTATCCCGTTCGTTCCGTCGAACATCACAACTAAGGACACACACTGAGTCACCTGCGCGAAGCCGACGAGTTTAGCCACTACGTGCTCGCCACTGAAATTCTGTGCCTGACACGCCTTATAACAAACGCCGCCTGTTGCCCCTCAGCCACAGCCCTTTTACTAGTACACCAACAAACTCAGCGTATTGTTCACTTAGAAAAATTCCCGGTGTTTTCTGTACCGCAGCATTGTTTGTCACGATTTCCATTACCCATTGCGGTTGTTCCACAGCCAGCCTGATGCCTTTTCGGCAGTTTCACTAAGCCTCTTCAGTGCCCTTGTTCTCGACTGTCCCTTTAGCCCCAACAGTTTCAATAGATCATACACTGATGCAGCCACAAGCCCTCTTGCGCCCACTTCAACAGCCGTGACCCTTGCAGTGAACCCATTGTGTCTCAAATCCGCGGCCAGATCACTATACTTGGCCGCTTTGAACGAATGTTGCTCGTCTAATCTGGATTCATATGGTACGGTCAGTTTAATCAGTATGACCTAAAGCGTTGCTGAAGAATGAAGCATTATATCCGGACGTCTCCGCGATTTTCAAATACTCTCTGGATATGCACCTCGTCCATGTAGGTCTACCATCATCTACCAGTCGTTTGAACAGTCAAGAAGAGATGGTAACTGCTAAGAGGTTTACTCGGTTTGGGGTGTGCTGACTTTCCTTCCCTCAAAAAGTATGTATTTGCGGTGCTCGGCCTGGGTTTGCTATTCGCCTTCATCCTTGCCAGATCTATTGTCGCAGCAAGCTCATTTAGCACTTTGTTATGGCGCCAAGTGTATCGCCCTTGCCCTAATGACACCTTACACGCTGAGAGCACGTGTTCAAGTGTCTGCCTCCTCTTGCACAGGGGGCACTGCTCATCATCCGACTTTTCAAATTTCACAAGGTTGGTGGCGGACGGCAGAAGGTCATACATTGATCTAACGAAGCTGAGCCTAAGAGGTGCCATAGACCATATATTATTCCATGTCAAGGAATTCATGAAGAGAAGCTTTCATTGCATTGGGAAATAAATGGAGATCAAGATAAATCGGATCCAACACGAAAATAAGAATCTTCAACTCAAATGGGAAGTCAGTCCTATTGTATGGCTCGGAGGCATGGAGAACAAAAAAGACAACAACCAAAAATCTACAGACTTTCATAAATGGGTGCTTGCGCAGAATAGCGGAATTGAATTGGTATGACAAGGTTACCAACGTCGAACCGATGACAAGAACTAGACAAGTGCCAGTGGAACAAGAGATGAGAAGAAGGCGATGGATAGGACACACACTGAAGAAAACTGTTGATAGCATTACAAGGCAGTCCTTGTTCTGGAACCCACAGGGCAAGAGATGCAGAGGTAGACCAAGAAGCACATGGAGAAGAGAGATGGAAACAAAAGTGAAATTGATGAGGAGAACATGGAAAGAACTTGAGATGATGGCACGTGACAGGAGGACTTGGCATGTGTTTGTTGAAGGTCTATGCTCTTGGGAGTGAAGGGTTATGAATGAATAAATAAAAACCAGTAGCTCCAAAGCCGAGGCTCATGAATTGTGCATAGAGGCAAACAAATAAGTAAGAAGACACATCAAAAGAGACAAGAGGAAGTATTTTGAAGAGGTGAGTAACCGGATGGCCTACGATAGCATTTCCGTGCTATTGATATAACTTAGAATAGGAAAAGCAGTTACGACACTTCATCAAATAAAAGTGTGAGTTACGCTATTATAAAATAAGATTGGAACTGAAACTGTATTTTCATTCTTACACTCCCTTCAGTAATAATTCGTCTTGTCTGTTTACCTGCCCATCCCTGCTGAGAGAGTAGACAAAAAATTAATATTAATTTCAAATTTATTAATTTTATTACTTTTACGAATGATTATTGCACTTTTATGGGGAATACACAACTATGCCAATTTTCAGAGCTATTGCTCACCTGAAAGTGATTGAGAAATGGATTGCAAGATTTGAAGGTGACAACATGGCGACATACGTTTCGAGTTAAAGAAAAGCTTGTTAAAAACAAGAAACAATTCGCTGCTAATCGACGCAGTTCAGGTCAGTTGGGGAACACAAGTTGCGCTCAGTATTTTTCGATTGTTCTCTGTTTTCTAATTATAATTTTTTATTTATTGAACAACCATTTAGCTGAAGAAATGTATAATGCTCTTCTAAAAATGGTTAAAGAACAATGAAAGAGGAACTATATTACGCTACTCATGTAACTCCAAAAAAATAATACAATTTTCCATCTTTACAAAAACTTCATTATGTTCTTTCAAAGAAGAATAAGTGAACACAGTCTTCAGCGACAGCTCGTCAACGACAACAAAACCACACGAACATAAAGAACTGGAAGAAACAAATGAAAAGTATGATAATTTGACAAATGGAAACGGCCAGAGAAGATGATCTGAGTCTGGAATTGAATAAAATGAATCAAAGTAATCAGAAAACACAAGTCAGTCACAGAACAACTTTGAAAAAAAAAAAATTTTAATTTTTGAAAGCGAACTGCTAATTTAGATATCCATTTTGAAGCAAAGTAACCAAATCACAGCAGCTTCTTCTCGTTTATTATTCCAGTGGCATTTGTTTAGCTCTTGTCGTTAGTTCCACGTTAGTGATCTTGTCATACAACTTCAGCATTGTAACAACTCTAGGTTATAAATATTCTTGTCGTTAGTTCCACATTAGTGATCTTGTCATACAACTTCAGCATTGTAACAACTCTAGGTTACAAATATTCTTATCATTAGTTCCACATTAGTGATCTTGTCATACAACTTCAGCATTGTAACAACTCTAGGTTACAAATATTCTTGTCATTAGTTCCACATTAGTGATCTTGTCATACAACTTCAGCATTGTAACAACTCTAGGTTACAAATATTCTTGTCATTAGTTCCACATTAGTGATCTTGTCATACAACTTCAGCATTGTAACAACTCTAGGTTACAAATATTCTTCTTTAGTCGTTTTGTTCCACATTAGTGATCTTGTCATTATTTCCACCATTATTGATCTTGTCAACTCTAGGTTACAAATATTCTTGTCATTAGTTCCACATTAGTGATCTTGTCATACAACTTCAGCATTGTAACAACTCTAGGTTACAAATATTCTTGTCATTAGTTCCACATTAGTGATCTTGTCATACAACTTCAGCATTGTAACAACTCTAGGTTACAAATATTCTTGTCAATAGGTTCCACATTAGTTCTTGTCATACAACTTCAGCATTGTAACAACTCTAGGTTACAAATATTCTTATCATTAGTTCCACATTAGTGATCATGTCATACCACTTCAGCATTGTAACACCTCTAGGTTACAAATATTCTTGTCGTTAGTTCCACATTAGTGATCTTGTCATACCACTTCAGCATTGTAACAACTCTAGGTTACAAATATTCTTGTCATTAGTTCCACATTAGTGATCTTGTCATACAACTTCAGCATTGTAACACCTCTAGGTTACAAATATTCTTGTCATTAGTTCCACATTAGTGATCATGTCATACAACTTCAGCATTGTAACAACTCTAGGTTACATACTATTCTTGTCATTAGTTCCTCATTACACAAAACAACACAACCTGTCTTAAATTTGGACCCTAGCTTTCTTCAGCAATTGTGAAACAACTAAACACATCAATTATTCTTGTCAATGAAGTTCCCATTAGTGATCTTGTCAATTTCTCATCTTGTCAATTGGCACATTGTACACAATACAGGTTACCCAAATTATTCTGTCCAGGCACTCGTTCAGCATGCTATAGTGATAAGAAAATACAACGTGTCAGCATTGTAACAATGGTTTAGGTTCAATATATTTATTGTCATTAATGTATCATCACCCATCTTTTAGTGATATTGTCCCCTATTTTTTTACCATTATAATTTACTGTAAATCATCGTCAAAGGAAATAGGTCTACAGTGAATAACACTTGTGCATCAGTATCATTGAATATCCTTCCGTTTTTTTTCGTAACTGGTAGAACTTTAGTTAAAAACTTCTTTCCAATACCTGGCACAGAGGATGTTTTATCTGCACCACCAGATAACTTCTTCAAAATCAACGATTGTTTTGAGGAATTTAGTGAGTATAAATCAGCATCGTTAAATAGGTTAAAACAATAAAGGCTGTGGTTGGGTATACGTTCAGGGCACCTCTATATTCTAAATAGAAATATTTTTTTTAAAACGAAATCACACAAGCAGTTCTTGATAGTTCTTGTAGAAACAATGAAAGAACATCGAACTTAATCTGTTGAAGTAGGACCAATTCATAGAACAAGCGCCACAAACTTAATATGTCCGTTGCCATGGAGCAGATAACCTATACAGTTACAAAATAAAAACAAAACCAATCATGCTACCCGAAAAAAAAAAAAAAAAACACCCCCGAGTAGATAATAAATGGCTTTAAAAGATCAATTGCTTTTTGATCAATCTACTATCTTAGGCATTCCTGAAAATTTGTGAACTAGTTTTTATTTACCCCCAAATTACTGTTAACCCCAAACTTCTAGGCTTTCTGAAGTACGACCAAACTGTATTAGTATACCCCATACTTTCGTAAAGTAGATCCTGAAGGACGAACAACTGTATTAGTTACCCCATACATCTAAGGCTTCACTGAAGTGGACCTACTGTATTAGTTACCACCCCCAGTAACTTTCTAGACTTATGAAAGGTGGACCAACGGTATTAGTTACCCAATACTTCTAAGGCTTCCTGAAGGTGGACCAACTGTAGGTAGTTAACCTGGCATACTTCTAGCTTCCCTAAAGATGTACGACCAAGATGTTTTTAGTTACCCCCACTTTCTTCTAGGCTTCCTGAAGAGTCTTCGATGAAACAAGACTACATGTATTAGTTACCCCATAACTTCTAGACTTCCTGAAGTGACGACAATCGAACTGTATGTTTACTCACCTACATTCTAGGCTATCCTGCTAAGGTGGACCAACTGTATGATTAGCCCCATACTTCTAAGATGTCCTGAAGGTGAGAGCCAATGCGCTATTATTACCCATAACTTCTAGGCTTCCTTGAAGGCACGGACTCAACGGTTTATTAGTTAATGTGTAGAATCATCTCTAGGGCTTCCTGAAGAGAACTACTTGTATTCAGCTACCTCATAGAGGATGACAGCATTCCTGACAGGAGGACCAAGTCCTTTAGCATTGTTACCGGCCATACGCTAGGAGGCTTCCTGAGTACAATGAGTCGCAAATCTGTTTCCATAATTGTTGACCACAGCATTTGAAGGCTTCCTGAAGGGGACATGTGGGGGTTTCGTTGGCAATAAACTTAAAACTAGAGCTTCGAGGGTGCAGACACACGTAGGGTTTAGTTTGTACCATCACACAAGCGTTTCTAGGCTAAGAGTTTTCGAAGAGGGATCAAACTGAATTAGTTACCACATAGCTTGCTAGGCATCCCAGTTATGGAATTGCTGGTCATTAGTTACCTAATACTTCTAGTTCCCTGAAGGTGGATCGATAATCCTGTATTAGTTACAAATCCATACTTCGCAAGGCTGCCTGAAGTGGAAAGGTACCAACTGTATATAGTTGCTACATGCCTTCCTAGGCTTACCTGAAGGAGAGACCAACTGCATTAGTTACCCCATACTTCTAGGCCCTGAAGGAAACGACCAACTGTATTAGATTACCCCATACTTCTAGGCTTCATGAAGGACGACCAAACCCCCCCCCCCATGTAAATAGTTAAAACCCTCATAACTTCTTAGGCTTCCTGAAGCATGGGAACCAACTGTATTAGGGCTACCCAATGACTTCTAGCGTTCCTAAGGTGGACCAAAACTGTTATTAGTTACCCCATAACTTCTAGGCTTCCCCCCAGTAAGGTGTGGACCAGCTGTATTAGTTACCCCTTACTTCTAGGGGTTCAAATAATGGCGTCGGCTTCCAACTGCTGGACAACTTATTAGTTACCCCATTTACTTCATAGGCTTCTGAAGGTGGACAAACTGTATTAAGTTACCCCATACTTCTAGCTTCCTGAAGTCGACCAACTGTATTTAGTTACCCCTTTCTTCTAGGGCTTCCTGAAGGTGGACCCAACTGTATTAGTTACACCATACTTCTAGGCTTCCTTAAGTTGGACCAACCGTATTAGTTACTCAATACTTCTAGGCTTCCTGAAGCTGGACGATCAACTGTATTAGGTTACCCCATACTTCTAGGCTTCCTGAAGGTGGACCAACTGTATTAGTTTACCCCATACCTTCTAGGCTTCCTGAAGGTGGAAACTGTATTAAAGTTTACCCAATACGGTCTAGGCTTCCTTAAGGTGGACCAAAATGTATTTTAGTTACCCCCATACTTCTAGGGATTTGAAGGTGGTGACCAACTGGATTAGTTTACCCCATACTTCTAGGCGTCCTGAAGGTGGACCAACTGTATTAGTCACCCCATGCTCTAGGCTTCTTGAAGGTGCATCAACTGTGTTAGTTACCCCATACTTCTATGCTTCCTCAAGGTGGACCAACTGCCTTAGTTACCTCATACTTCTAGGCTTCCTGAAGGTGGACTAACTGTATTAGTTACACATACTTCTAGGCTTCCTGGATGGTGGACCAAACTGTATTAGTTACCCACATGGCTTCTAGGCTTCCTGAAGGTTTGGATCAAACTGTATTAGTTACCCCATACCTTCTAGGCTTCCTGTAGGACGACCAACTGTATTAGTTACCCCATACTTCTAGGCTTCCTGAAGTTGTAACCAACCAACTTGTATTAGTTACCCCCATACTTCTAGGCTTCCTGAAGGAACGGACCAACTGTATTAGTTACCCCATACTTCTAGGCTTCCTGAAGGACGGACCAACGGTATTAGTTACCCTATACTTCTAGGCTGTCCTGTTGGAAACAACGTACGGACCAACTGTATTAGTTACCCCATTACTTCTAGGCTTCCTGATAGGTGGACCAACTGTATTAGTTTACCCCATACTTCTAGGCTTCCTGAAGGTGGACCAACTGTATTAGTGACCCCACTACTTCATAGGCTTCCTGAAGGTGGGACCAAAGCTGTATTAGTTACCCCATACTTCTAGAGCTTCCTGATGGTGGACCATCTGTATTAGTTACTCCATAACTTCTAGGCTTCCTGAAGGTGGACAACTGTATTAAGTTACCCCATACTTCTAGGCTTCTGAAGGTGGACCAACTGTATTAGTTACCCCATTCTTCTAGGCTTCCTGAAAGTGGACCAACTGTATTAGTTACCTCATACTCTAGGCTTCCTGAAGGACGGACCAAACTGTATTAGTTACCCCATACTTCTAGGCTTCCTGAAGGTGGACCAACTGTATTGAGTTACCCCATACTCTAGGCTTCCTGTAGGTGAGACAACATGTATTAGTTACCCCGATACTTCTAGGCTTCCTGAATTGGACCAAACTGTATTTCCCATTACCTCATAGGTGTTTCGTTTAAGGCTTCCTTTAAATTGGACCAACTGTATTAGTTTACCCATACCTTAATAGGCTTAAACTGAAGGTGGACCAACTGTATTAGTTACTCTCATACTTCTAGGCTTCCTAACATGTGGACCAACTGTAAGGGTAGTTACCCCATAATCTTCATAGGCTCCCTTGAAGGTGGGACCAACATGTCTTAGTTACCCCATTACTTCTAGGCTTCCTGAAGGTGGATTTTCTAACTGTATTAGTTATCCTCATACTTCTAGCTTCCTGAAAGTGGACCAATCTGTATTAGTTACCCCATACTTCTAGGCTTCCTGAAGGTGACCATTAGTAACTGTACTTCTAGGTTTCAGCTGATAGGGTGGACTGTCCTCATTCAGTTTACAACTCTTCTAGGCTTCCTGAAGCATGGACCAACTGTATTAGTTACCCCATACTTTCTAGGCTTCCTGAAGGATGGACCAAACTGTGGTTAGTACCGTCCTAACATTCTCTTCCAGGCTATCTTGAAGGTGGGGAGTTTTATCTAGGGCATGACTTTAGATGCGACTAAGCCAAGTTGATCTGACGGTATTAGTTATCCTCAACTTCAGTAGGCTTCCTGAAACCCTGGTGGACCAACATTTCGTATTAGTTTACCACATACTTCTTCTAGGCTTCCTTAAGGGACAGACCATCTGTAATATAATGGCAAAGTTTACCCATACTTCTAAAGCTTCCCTGAAAGGTATGGACCAACTTTAAATAGTTAACCTCATACTTCTAAGCTCGCTTCCGTTAAATATGTGGACGTCAACCTGTGATTAGTTACCCCATACTTTCTAGGCTGTGAACAGTCCAAAATGCTGAAATAGTTACCCAATGTTCATCTACCGTTTTTTTTTTTTAAACGAAAAGAGTGTTTGCAGGAAGCACTTTCACAATTCCTTAGTTCACCCTTACTTCTAAACATGCCATATTCTTGGGATGCAACTCAGAATTTAGTTACCTACGTACTAGGCTTCCTGGATGGACTACCGTCATTGTTTAGTTACCCCAATACTTCTAGGCTTCCTGAAGGTACGACCAAACTGTCGCCCATTAGAAGGTTCACCTCATACTTGTAGGCTTCCTGAAGATGCTGGCCAACTGTCACCGAGTTTACCCCATACAGAGGCATCGCGGAAGGGGCATGATCTTCTTAGCTTACCGCAAAGCATGTAGTTCTGATGGGACCACACGGATCCTAGTCCCTACCTTATATTTCTATGGCTTCCTGAAGGATGTGATCCAACTGTTAATTGTTTACCCCATACTTCTAGGCGTCCTGAAGGATGACAACTGTTATTATTAACCCCATACCTCTAGGTCTTCCTGAAGGTGGACAAACTGTATTGTCCCGTTTTACCCCATACTTGCTAGCTTCGCTTGAAGGTGGATCAACTGTAGTAGTTACCCCCTCTAGGCATCCGAAGGTTGGAAACCTAAGTTTCTGTCAATTGGTCATCAGACCCCCTGAAGGGAACTTGTACATAAACTGTATATATTATACCCCATACTTTCGAGGCGTCCTAATATGGACTAGACCAACTGTTTAGTTTTTTACTATACTTTCTAGCTCCTGAAGGCTGGACCAACTGTATGTAGGGGTCCACCGCCATAACTTACTGGTCCTCGCTGCGGAAGATAAAGGACCAACTGTATTAGTTGCGCACCATGCTGGCCTTCCTGAATTTGGCTACCGCTGTATTAGATGCCGCAATACTTCTACGCTTCCTTGACTGGACGACCATGTATACGTTCCTACCGCATAATTCTGGTCGCATTCCTAAATTGTGTTTATCCTCCCGGATTATTACCTTCTGGCATACTTCTAGAACAGCTCCCTGGGGACGACCACTTCTGTCTTAGTTACAAAGAATGTGTGCTAGAGCTCCCTGATAGGCACTGCACCAACTGTATCCTCAGTTACCACCCCATGACTTCTAATTGGATTACTAGGATTACTGGATCGCAACTAAAGTAAGTTACCGCAAGTAACCTCTAGGTTGGGCGAAGAAAGGTTCACAAAACAAAAAAAAGTTACCCATACATACTTATCTAGGCTTCCCTGAAGGTGGACCACTGACTGTCATTCAGTACCTCATAAATCTAGGCTTCCTGAAGGACGAATAACTGTATTAGTTACCCCATACTTCTAGGCTTCCTAAGGAAACCAACTGGTAGGAGTTACCTTAATACGTCTAGGCTTCCCTGAAGGATGCACCATCTGTAATAGTTACCCCACACTTCTAGGCTTCCTGAAGGTGGACCAACTGTATTAGTAGACCGGCCAAGACTTCTAGCTACCTGAAGGAGTGACCAACTGTAGTATTTGTTACACTCATACTTCTAGGCTTAACTGACAGGTTCGGACCAACTGTATTAGTTACCCCATATTCTAGAGCTTCCTGAAGGACGACCAACTGTATTAGTTACCCATACTTCTAGGCTTCCTGAAGGAGGACCAACGTGTAGTAGTTACCCCATACTTCTAGCTTCCCTAGAAGGTGACCATCTGTATTAGTTACCCCATACTTTAGGCTTCACTGATAAGTGACCAAAGATGTAACTAGCTTTCCTCAGTAATTTAGGCTTACTCTGAAGGTGTGGTCCACTGTATTAGGGTACCCCCCATGACTTCTAGGTGCTTCCTAAAGTGGAACCACGGTATTAGTTACCTTTCGATACTTCTAGCGTTCTCGAAGAAGCGACAAACTGTGCTATTAGGAGTTAGGCTTACTTTTTGGCTTCCTGACTGTTGACCAACTGTTCTTAGTTTACCATAACTGAAGGCTTCCTGAACTGGAACCCTCTGTTTGTAAGTTACCATACTTCTAGAGCTTCAGCTTGAAGGATACCGAGTCACTTCGTTAGTGTTCCCCATACTTTCATCGTTTAAGTAACGATTTTTTGTTGGACCTAATTTCCTAGGCAATTCCTGAAGTATTCGCCTGGTACATTAGTTTCACCCTCAAGTGCTTCGGCTTTCGTGAAGAGGGTCCACTGTAATTAGTTACCGTACCCCCAACGTCTGAGGCTTCCCTGCGAAGGAGGGACTCAAACTTGTATTAGTTACCCCATACTTCTCCGCACTTGCTTCCTGAAGGACGACCAACCGTATTAGTTACCCCATACTCTAGCTTCCCTGAAGGTATCGCTTCAACTGAGGCAATTGTTTTACCCTATGCTTCTAGGCTTCCTGAAAGGTGGTCCAACTGTATTAGTTACCACCTATACTTCTAGGCTTCTGTGAAGGTGGGAACCTACTGTATTAGTTACGCCCATACTTCTAGGCTTCCTGAAGTGACCAACCGCTATAGTTACCTACATAACTTCTTAGGCGCTTCCTGAAGGTGAGTACCAACCTGTATTATTTACATACTTCTAGGCTTCCTTGAAGGGACGGAACCCAACTGTATTTAGGCTTACCACCATACTTCTAGGATTCCTGAACGTGGACCCACTGTATAAGTTACCCCATACTTCTAGGCTTCCTGAAGGCGTGGGCGCAAAAAACTGGTATTAGTTTACCGCCATACTTCTAGGCTTCTTCTGAAGGGTGGACCAACTGTTTTTTTGTTACCCCATTACTTCTAGGCTTCCTGAAGGTGGACCAACTGTATTAGTTACCCCATATCTTCTAGGCTTCCTGAAAGGTGGACCAACAGTATTTAGTTACCTCATACTTCTAGCTTACCTGAATGACGACCAACTTTATTAGTTACCCCATACTTCTATGCTTCCTGAAGGTGGGCCAACAACTGTATTAGATTACCCATATTTCTAGGCTTCATGAAGGTGGGACCTACTGTATTAGTTTACCGCCATGACTTTTAGGCTTACAATGATGTTGGAACCAAACTGTATTTAGTTTACATCTATGAGACTTCAAGGGCTTTCCTGAAGCTGGAGACCAACTGTATTTTTAATGTTACTCCATACGTTCGAGGCGTTCCTGAAGGTGGACCATACTAGTAAATTTTTAGGTTACCCTATGCTTTCTAGGGCTTCTCTGTATGGAAACCAAAAACTGTATTAGTTGAGCCCCATACTTCTAGGGACGTTTCCGAAGGATGGACCAAGTTGTAATTATTTCTGCCCCAATATCTTTTAGGCAATTTCTGAGGTGGACATCAACTCGTATTAGTTACCTAGCCTCATACTGTTCTAGGCTTCCTGAAGGTGTCGAACTGTATTAGTTTACCTCTTGACTTCTAGGCTTCCTGAAGGTGGACCTACGCAATTAGGTTTTAACCCATACTTCTAGGGCTTCAATTGAAGGGTGGACAACGGTATGTAGTTTACCTATTGCTTTCTAGCTTCCAGAAGGTGGGCGCAAACTGTATTAAGTTATCCTCATGCGTCTAGGCTTCCCTAAGGTGGACAATTACTGTTATTAGTTATGACCCCATTGCCTTCTACTAGGTTTCTGGAAAGACGGACCAACTGTATTTAGTTTACCCCATACTTCTAGCTTTCCTGAAGGGGGACCAACTGTAATTATTACCCCATAACTTCAGCTTTCCTGAAGGTGGACCATACATGTATTAAGTACCCCCATACTTTCTAGGCTGCCTGAAGGTGGACCAACTGTATTATTACCTCCATACTCTAGCCTTTTCCTGAAGGGGTCCCACGGTATTAAGTTACCTCTACTTCGAGCCTCCTGAAGGTGGTCCCAACTTATAGTTACCCACCCTTTCTTCAAGGCTTCCCTGAAGGACGGACCAACTGTATTAGTTTACCCATTACTTCTAGACTTCCTGAAGGTGGGACCTACTGTATAAGTTTACCCCATACTTCTAGGGCTTTCCTGAGGGAACGACCAACTAGTATTAGTTACCCCATGCTTCTAGACTTCCTGAAGGCGGACATTTAACTGTATTAGATACCTCATACTTCTAGACTTCCTGATGGTGGACAACTGTAATTAGTTACCCCATGCTTCTAGACTTCCTGAAGGAGGACAACTGTATTAGTTACCCATACTTCTAGGACTTCTGAAGGCGACAAACTGTTAATAGTTACCCCATACTCTGGCTTCCTGAATGTCGGACCAAACGGTTTTAGTGACCCCATACTTCTAGACTTCCTGAAGGTGGCCAACTGTATTAGATACCCCATACTTCTAGTCTTTGAAGGTGGACCAACTGTATTAGTTACTCATATTCTAGACTTCTGAAGGGTGGACCAACTGTATTAGTTACCCATGCTT